>JAVTVY010040792.1:0-182689 GCA_036873755.1 Hanleya hanleyi | reverse complement strand
AATAGAGTCCAGCCTGGTAGGCTTAAACATAGCTTCACCTCTCGGGGATGTTCTTCGATGAGCTGCAGTTCATGGTCATAGACGATGAGAATGACATCAGACGTGAGTTGGAAGAAAGCGAGCTCCGTTCCGTGCGCTGCCATAGTGGTGAATGACAAAACACCGTCCAGGCAAATGTGTATATATGGATTCTTGCTAATGACTCGTGAGTAAAAAAAAAAATATTTCATCGTAATAAAATTCGTATCGTATCGTACCCGTACCTTGTTCTAGAAAATAATTAAATTGAGATTACAATGCAATTTTGTAGGCGCGCTCCAAGATAAATATACTTCAGAACATTTTGCGACGCTACATCTGCGTGTCATTTGTGCCTGGACTGTAACAATTAAGAATTCGCTGACAGGTGGGAGAGAAGGCAACATTGAAATCGTCTCCAAAATGCTTCACCGGCCTATTGGTTATTAGCAGATGACCCCTTTCAAGCCGATAGACATTCCATTCTCAGTGCCTGTAACGGCCGCTAGATGGCGTCATCCACAGCGCACCAAAATGATTGGGAACTGTGCACGTTGGCCTTCTTGCACTGAAACGAAGGCTATTTTTTCTATAGTTTTTATAGTTTTCTCTCGATAAACCAGTTACAATTTTCAGGGTGATATTATAAGGCTGTGAGCAATATACTTGACGTATTTTTAGCCAGGAAAACCGATTTATTTCCAGTGTACCGGGTTTTCCACACTACGGTACTATAACGTTACGCGTCTAAAAATCGATAAAATTATTAAAAATAGCGGCTTAGTCTAGCGCTATCCTGCTAAATTTTTAAATACTACACCATGAGTTGCCTCAGTTCAACTTGAAATAAAATTTATACGTGCACTGACATTTATTGTAAAATCACACAAGTTTAAAATTGGAAAAGAAACACAAATATTTTGTTCAGCATAAATGTAGACCAAACAGATATAACGATTTCGCTGAGGTCCGCGCTATTTTTATATAAGCTAGCGGCCAGCTTGATGCGGGCCATTCCAAAACCTTTCACTGCCCAGATCACAGCTATCAACAGAGAAGAAGAAGAAAATGAGCAGCCGCCGTATAGCAGCAGCAGCAGCAGCAGCCAAAATGTCGACCACCAAGGCCTCCGGGCGAGTCAATAGAATATCACGCCGACAGAAGAAGGCCATGCTGGGAGCGATTAAAGATTTTTGGTTGAGAGAATTTACGGACTGGAGTGCCAGATTAAAGAACGAAGACGTGTCGGGAGGAGGAACAGCGGAGAATTTGCGGACGCTCATCAATTCTTCAAGAACCGTCAGCGAGGAGGGGTGGTTGCAGTTGCTACAGAGGACCATGCAAGAAGAGATGCACCCTCCCCCTCCTCCGCTGCTGGCCCCTCGTCCACAACAAGAGCCAGCAGTCCAGCCGGACTATGTGGGACCAGCAGCAACAGCGCCCGTGAATTTTCCCCTGGAAGACCTCCCCACCATTACGGATTACGAAGAAGAGGACAACATCAACAACCACGAAGAGGGCCAACAGAGAATAGCTGCCGCCGATTTCTTGGATGATATGCCCATTTCCCCCCAAGAAGAAGAAGAGGGTGTATACAAATACACATTAACACCATACAACTATTTCTCAGTCAGCAAGATGTAAGGGGAGTAGACAAGAAAACTCCCTCCTGAAGAAAACAGGGTGATCAAATTGAACTCTAACGGCCCTTTTCAGGGCCAACCAATGCTATCGAAAGAGAGCTTCTAACTTGGCACAAATTCAAAAGCACAGGTCCCACATTATCCCTCTTTATTCTATAATATTAGCAAACTGCAACACCAAAAAACAATCCCTGCCCGATATTAACGGTCCTTGTCAGGACCAATCTCTCTCTTACAAACACAGGTTTTTTTTTTCTCTCTCAGTAATTAATATTACAGCCCGAATCATAACGGACTGAAATTTATTTGAACCAGCACAGGGGCTTGGGACTAGAAAAGAGGGAAGAATGGATGGGGGGAGGAGGGTGTTTTTGTCGTTGGCGACCCTGTGCGACATGTTACTAATTTTACAATTTTTTCTCTCTCTCTCTCTCTCTCTCAGTAATTAATATTACAGCCCGAATCATAACGGACTGAAATTTATTTGAACCAGAGGGAAAGGGGGAAGGGGAAGGGGGAGGGGGAGGGGGACATTTGTCACTGTCGTTGACGACCAGTAAAGGAATAACATTACAGCCCGAATAATAACGGACTGAAATTTATTTGAACCAGCACAGGGGTTTGGGACTAGAAAAGAGGGTTAGGTGTTTTTATATGTGTGTGTGGGAGTTGATGTTATTTTTTTTATTTTGTGCTTTTGATAGAAGTTTTCCCTTTCGGAAAGATGGGGTGGCCCTAAAAAGGGCCTTTGGAATATGTAAGCGATTACATCGTTGGGGGCTGTTGGTGTTGTCTTCTCACAGTACACACCGGGCATGTCAAGGCTATGAATTCACACACTAGGGGTTTGTAAGCGTCCGCACACGCTGGTATTTGGACATGTTGATGTATACAAGCCACACACAAGGCTTGATGCCCACAGGGGAAAATAGCGTATTTAGCAAAGTGGTTACAGCATTGCACGCAGTGTAAATAGGAGGCTGCTTGGCGTTCTGTGTTGGATGCCAGTGTTGTTCTTATTGCGGAAGCGTAGTGGATGACGTCTTCGTTTTCTTTTTGGCTTATTTTTCTTGTATTCTCTCTTATTCTCTTTTTTCTTGCGTCTTTTCTGTTTTTTCTTGCCTCTTGTCTATTTCTATTGCTTCTGGCGTCTTTTCTATCGCTTCTGGCGTCTTTTTTACCGATTCTGCCGTCTTTCCTGTTTCTTCTGTCGTCTTTCCTGTTTTTTCTTGAGTCTTTCCTGTTTTTTCTTGAGTCTTTCCTGTTTTTTCTTGAGTCTTTCCTTTTTTCGGATACTGTGGTTTTTAAGTCTTTCCTCTTCTCCTCATCTTCGCCTTCTCCTTCTTCTTCTTCTTCTTCTTCTGTTTCTGTGTCGGTTTCGGTTTCGGTTTCTGTTTCTGTTTCTTCTTGTCCCGTTTCTTCTTCTTGTTCCGTTTCTCCTGCTTTTTCTTTAGCTTGGGAGCTTTGTTGTTGTTTCAACATAGTTTCTAACACGCGGTCTATGTCGTCAAAACGTTGGTATTCGACTGGGGTAAGATCCGATGTCGCTGCTGGGAAGTCACTAAGATGCGGTGTGGCTGCTGGAGGGTGGTCCCGGGGTTGAGGTGTAAATAAGTCTTCCATTATAGCATCCAACCATGGCTCGTCATGTACCATATTAATGATGTTGTCGAGCAGTTGTACTTCATTATCATCATTTGTGATGAAGTCTGATATGTCAATATCCATGATTTCAGCCAGGGATGACTCCATCACTGTGCACGTCTAGTAGACACTGGCATAATTGTGAATAAATGAGTAAATACTGCGCGCTATTTATAGTGTAAGGCGCGGACGTCAGCGAAATCGTTATATCTGTTTTGTCTACATTTACACTGAACAAAATATTTGTGTTTCTTTTCCAATTTTAAACTTGTGTCATTTTACAATAAATGTCAGTGCACGTATAAATTTTATTTCAAGTTGAACTCAGGCAACTCATGGTGTAGCATTTAAAAATTTAGCAGGATAGCGCTAGACTAAGCCGCTATTTTTAATAATTTTATCGATTTTTAGACGCGTAACGTTATAGTACGGTAGTGTGGAAAACCCGGTACACTGGAAATAAATCGGTTTTCCTGGCTAAAAATACGTGAAGTATGTTGCTCACAGCCTTATAATGTGACCCTAAAAATTGTAACTGGTTTATCGAAAGAAAGAAAACTAGGAAATTTTTATCCTTGGGCAACGGTAACACAGCACTATACAGTGTGCAGGCAAAAATGTGAGTACAGCTATGGGGTGTGAAATGGAGAAAAAATTTCCTAGTTTTTTTTCTTTTCGATAAACATGCTGCAGTGAACTCACATTTATTGCAAAAAATGAGACCCCGTTTTAAAGTTGGAAAAATAAAACACAAAATTTTTTTAGCAGATACCACCATCTTGCACTCACTCACACCGGCCGCCATCTTAAACCCACCACCCACCCATCCACCACCACCACAGCCGCCATCTTAAACCCACCACCCACCCATCCACCACCACCACAGCCGCCATCTTAAACCCACCACCCACCCATCCACCACCACCACAGCCGCCATCTTAAACCCACCACCCACCCATCCACCACCACCACAGCCGCCTAGACTATAAATAACGCGTAGTATCTTGTCATTTATTCACAACTACAATCATGGGTACAAGACGAAGACTCTTCACCGATCCGAGAGACCCTAGAGAACACAGAGAGGTGATTACGAGTGGAGATGAACATAACAATGGTGGAGTGGCAATAATTACAAGCTTTCAGCAGGTTATTGCCGACGAGACGATGATACGGCGAAGTGAAGAACAACTGGAAGAGCTGCGGAGGGATGTAATGGAAGAAGATGCGAGGTTGATAAGACAACGAAGTCAAGAACAAGACCAAGAAATCAGGAGGGTGGTGCTGGAAGAAGATCAGGATATAACTGATGCGGATATAACTGATGAGGAAGAAGAACTCCCCTGGTTAAACAGTAACAGACCTCCAGCAAATACAACGGCTACTCAAACTCCGATTATAACGACGTCGGCTTGCGAAACCACGTCGGCTACCGCCGAAACAACAACAACAACAACAACAACAACAACACCACTACCATCACCATGCTCTTGGGCCGAAGTAACCCGCCTCAACGAACAGATTAATGGCATGAGACAAGACATTGATCAAATGGACGTTATGATTTTAAAACAAGAAGAAGCCCTACAGAAGGAACAAAGTAAATCAAGCTGCAGTGTGTGTACAGCGGAAGAAAGCCTGTACGCCCTATTTCCGTGCGGGCATTTATGCCTATGTGAAAAATGCTGGGTGACGCTAACATGTATAGGGGGCGTGTGCCACTGCGCTGAAACGGACGAACAGCATTTAAAGATCAAGTGTCCCGTGTGTAGGAAGCAGGTAGCCGGGGTAAAGAGAATTTACCGCTCCTAAAACAAGTGTCGTAACACTTTTACAAAGGCTCTTTTCAGAGCCACCCCATCTTTCCGAAAGGGAAAACTTCTAACTCAAAAAGCACCCAAAAAATTAACACCAGCTCCCTTCACCCTTTCCTCTATGAAAAAATTTTTAAAAAATTTTTTAAATTTTTTTTTTAACATTACAGCCCGAATAATAACGGACTGAAATTATTGAAACCAACATTACAGCCCGAATGATAACGGACTGAAATTATTGAAACCAGCACAGGGGCTTGGGACTAGAAAGAGAGGGGGAAATTTAAAAAAAAAAATTTAAAAAAAAAAAAAAAAAAATGAACACTAACAACCATTTTTTAATTTTCTACTATTTTTTATTAACACAAATAGAATGAACGTGTTCACCAGGGTATTGAATTTTAATACAATTATACGCTATGAAGGCGCTTCAATGCACAATGAACATAAAATGAACATAGTGTAGGAATACGTGAAGAGAGAAGCCGTATTTTCAGCTTGAGCAAGACTGGCAGATGATAATGTCTGAATGTTCCAATGCAATAAAACTTGAAAATGCTCAATATTTATACAACAAGACAATAGAATGAACGTGTTCAACTCTGAGTATTGAATTTTAATACAATTAACAGTAAAAAAACTGTGAATTTTTAATACAATTATACGCTCTCAAGCCACTTCAATGAACGTGTAGGAATACGGTAAATGTTTTTCAACATCACACTTGTTCAATAGTTCTGCAACAAGACTTGTTTGAACTCATCATCGTCTTTCCGCCCCTGGTGCACGTAGATGTAGGTAGTAATCTCTTCACGTGGAATTTTGGGAGGGCAGGCAGCTTCCACTCTCAGGGCAATTTGCGCCTCGGTGACGGCCTGTAGTGCCTCAGTGATCAGTGCGTATGAGGGTACACTAGTGTCCACACACGTATGCTGGTTTATCGGGCTGTTATTTTCACAGCCTGCACATGCTTGGATACGCAAGTGTCGAATTTGAGGTCTGATAAGATCCAGGACTGAGTCGATGTACTTCTTATAAATATAGTGAGACACCTGGTAAGCCAGAGCTTGACGAATTGTAGCTGTGACACTCTGCAACTTCCGCCACGCCGTTAATTTCAAGGTGACACCCTGAGGACAAGGAACACGCTCTTGCGTATCTAACCTCATTTTCCATTTACGGATATGCACCAGGAGCTGGTCGTTGAAATAGGCACAGCTGACAAAGATGTCGTCACCCACATAAAATTTCGCTTCGTCACTCCCCTGGTCGCGAATAACCGCATCGATGGCGTAATCAAGGGTCTCCAGTTTTTGCCAGGTGTCTAAGGTCATGGCAATATGCCTACCGGGTCTGTCGTTAAAGCCCGATGCGTTAAAATGCACTTCTTCGTCTTTGACACTCACAGTTAAATAGGCTGAGAGCTCCCAAATGTCCTTGTGGGCTGCCTGGTAGGCCTGCTGAATAATGTTATTGATATCCTGCACAGACATAGGAAGTTGCACCTCTTCTTTCACAGGCTCAGGCACTTGCTGGAGTACTGGCTGAAGCACTGACTCAGGTATTTCTAAAGGTGTTAGTCGGGGTCGTTTGGGTCGTGCAGCGCGTTTGGCAGGTACACCAGACGCTGGGTGCGTACGTTTGCTAACTGTACGCTCTTCGGTGGTATCCATGACTAAGATATCATCATCTTGTATAACGTCGGCTTCAAGTAGATCTGCTAGTTCTTCATTTCCCGTGATCTTCAACCCCGCCACGAAGGCTAGAAATGCATAGGGGGTAGAGCGCAGTACACCATCGATGAGGGCTGTGTTTTGTGCTGAAGTGGTTTTCTCAGCCATGATATCTTCGACACGCTGTTTCAGAAGTATGTTTTCCTCCATAAGGAAATCACATAATTCGCCCACATGCTGCATCTCATCAATCAGACGAACACGGTACTTTCCAAGCCTCACTAAAAATGATGATGACGCCATGACTATGGGCTCAGGCTGATGAGCAACTGCTACGGTGTAAAAGTCTGGTGAATTTGCACTGGTAAAATGAAAAAAAGTAAAAGGTTCTACACAGCTCATACAAAACAGGCAAGCAGGCTGGCTGGCTGGCTGGCTAGAGGTGAAGCAGGCAGGCAGGCAGGCAGGCAGGCTGGTCAGGTAAGATAAGTCAGAGTGCTCCGCAGGGTAGTGCAATGAATACTCCCCTCCCCTAAAAATCGCCTCCTTTTATACGTTTTTCTACAATCCGCCATCTTAAACCCACCACCCACCCATCCACCACCACCACATGCCGCCATCTTAAACCCACCACCCACCCATCCACCACCACCACAGCCGCCATCTTAAACCCACCACCCACCCATCCACCACCACCACACATGACCCCATGTGACACAATACTCGCTTCTGATTGGCTGTCGCGTGACGTCACAGAGGTCATATGCAAATTTCTGAGGTCAAGTGACCTTCAAATACGCTTTGTATACTACTCTAATGATATCAAATAACCAACGATGAATTCTAAACAACATACTGTTGAGAAATCACGTGTATCAGAGAAACCCTTTCTCCTTCCGTTTACGATGAAAGTCACGGAAACTACTGGAAGTGGAAAAAGCGCATGGACAGACAAGTTACTTCGCGGCCCCGAAGGTTATGTGAATCCTAGTCCCCAAGGAATTATCTACTGTTATGGCTAATGGCAGCCCGTATTCGAGGATATCGTGTTTGGGAATAACCGGTATACATTTTTTTGACGAATATACCTTTAAATCTACCAACTAATCAGCATGCCTCTAGCTATGTGCCAAACTTCACGCTTGTTGTTAAAAGTGCTTTAACATTGTGCTGTCTCACTAATTGACTACTGTTGGTCAAGAAGAGCAAAGGTGTTGAATCAACGAGGGAAACAGGAGAGTAAAAGACGTAGGGTCAACGCTGTTTCAAGGAGGGGAATTGCGTGTGAATTTTAATAAATTAGATTCTAATGAATCTGCCGTCAACATAGTATCCAGCAATGGTTAAAGCTGGCGACACTGAACTACTGTGAAATTTATTTAGCGACATCATCACTCTGGAAATCGTATGATCCAGATAGTTGAAAATCATCTTTGTTCCTTCTCTTAAAAGGGGGTCCTCGGAATACTCGAGTAGGGGATATAGTTCATGTAGAGGAGGTATCGCTTATCAATGTGACAAGGCACGTTAGCAAACGGAACAATGGTCAACCACTTGCCCATTCCCCACTATTGGAAATCCCGTAAATTCACGTCGCTTCCCCTTACTCAACCGATATGCCGACAGAGCCTGAATATTTCGATTCGCCACTGAGTTTTCGCTGGCGGCAAGTAAATCAAAATCAGTAGTATAGAAAGGGCATCTGGGGTAGCAATTATGGGCAGATAACTCTGTTGACCAATTTTCTAGTTATCTTCCCTGATTCGACCATTTCTGCCTCTAAATACGACCCAAGACTCCCTTCAGTCATCTCAATGTTAATTGATATCTCCGGGCATGTTCGGTGACGTCAAATCCGAGTCAAAGGTCACGCACCTCGATTAATAGGCCTCCTGGTACTTTTCAGTTAATTGATATCTCCGGGAATGAATGTTTGGAGTAGGCGTATTGGTGTAGGGTTGGTCTTTTTTTTTTCTTGTGTATTTTACTATGAGGTGTGGGTACTTGTTTTCTCTGTCTCACGCTGTAGAATACGATGGAAGGAGTCTCGTGGCCAATGGGTGATTTGCGCTGAAAAGTTATCTTGCGCATGCGCAGTAAATAGGCAGATTGGGGGTGGACGTTTTGGGATCGCGGTGGATCAGTATTCGTCCGACTGGGTCGTATGAGGTATCAGGCTGAAGCACTCGTGGAGGAGCGTCCGAGTGGACTGGTGTGGAGGGGAAGTTAGGCCATGGCGCGCATGCTCAGGCAGGGGAAGTGGGAAAAAGGCATTGTAATGGATGTTTTGGGGGTCGAGGTGCCCCAATAGTGAGCGTGCTGGGTAATATGGGGTATCCATGTGAAGCTCTCCTCGAGGCCGATCAAGTCATGGTTGGATGCATGTAAAGTAGGATTTGATTTGAGAATATCAATCCGGAAACACGGACTTTACTCTTTAAATATGGAATAGCCCTATTAAATGAGTCTAGGTACGGTAACATCTGTCACCCAGCGGGTCGTGACCTGCCGCGAGGTGCAGCGTGGGTGAGCGGGTGTATGTACAATTAGGGTATGTCTCGGAAATATAAAAGCGGAACACGGAATTTACACCTAAACAATGGGGATTAATCCAGGGAAGTGTGTATGGGGTCATCTACAAGGGTGTATGTAAAATTAGGATTTGTCCCGAAAATATGAAAAGCGGAACACGGACTATACACCTGGTAAGTTGTAGAAATGGGAATTTTGTTAATGTTGGGATTGTGTGATCTCAGTTTCAGAAGAAAAAAAGGCAAGGAAAGTAAGCCAGTTGCACCTTAGTAGTGAAGAAAGCGGAAACCCAGTAAATTTGCCTTTTGACCTTTGTGGAGAGTTTACAGTAATGTCTTAACGCCCTACGTTAACGCCTTATCTTAACGCTTTAACGCCTTATCCCAACGCCTTAACGCCCTAGCAGAACATATTTTTACCTTTTGCGAGAGATTATACCATGGTATTATATAATACTACCGCGTCGACAAGGTGTATCTATCAATCCATTCAAACTTCCCAAACTAAAAAAATTCCTGATCATGTCATCGCTTTATTCCAGGACATTGTATGGGGGTTTTCCTGGGGTAAACCCTGTCTTGCAGGTCATCGCTCTTTATGTCAGGGTAAATTTTTCGGGGAATCTTCTGGGAAAAACCCTGTTCAATTTATTGATTACTCGGGAGTAGTAGAGAAAGGGGCGTTTTGGAGGTGCAAAAAGCTTTTGGTGGAGATGAGGGCCTTCTTCCATCTGGCTACCTGGTCGAGTTACCTGTGAGTGAGTAGGTGTGCTGATGGTGGTGGTGGTGGCGGCGGCGACGGCGGTGGTGGTATGTGTGAGAGTTGTGATAGCAGTGATGAAGGTGGTGGTGGTGGTTGTGCGTGTGTGTGTTTGTCTGCTTGTGATGTGTGGAGGTGGTTACAGTGGTGGTGGTGGTGGTGGTCGTAGTGATGCTGGTGATGATGGCGTTGCTGAACGCTCGTCTTGACGCAGTGACACCGTAACGCCCTAACGTATTCTATAGCTAATCTCTTACGGTTTAATGCCATGAGGCAGACAAACGAGAGAAAGAAAGATCAACACGTTCACAAGTTTTCATATAGTTTATTCTCCCCAATGTTACATCATACCCAAGCTAGCCGCGTTGGGTATGTTTACATTTCAAGTATGCTCTTGTCCAACCAGAAGCCGCCATTTCAGAAAGTTAAATCTTCGGCCATGTTCGCTGTGATCCGTTTGTCCTTAGCGTCTTTGGGCAGTCAAGGATACTGGAGCTCCGAGCTCTGGAATCAATCTCGATCGGTTCCTTAATTCGGGGGAGCGGATCGACCTCCAAGGGTTCTTCAATACGAAGATGCATCTCCATGAGAGCTAAAATATTCGGTCTCGAGAGTGGCGAGCGAGATCCATGGATGACACCTTGGTGACGTCTCAATTGACTGGGATGCTTAACGACTGTATCACACTCTGCACATATATGCGTGGGTACTTCATGGCGTGCACTTGTGTGGCGACGTAAACTGTCCAGGCAATGAAAGGGCTTCGAGCAGGTCGTATACGTGAACATCGTTGTAGAGTGTCTGCTGAATGGGACGTCTACTGTGCACGTCTTTGTAATACGCTTGATTTTATGGACGTAACATAGTAACGCCCGTCAACGCCTAGCTTAACGCCTCAACGCCCTTGAGAAATAGCTCAGAAGCTCTGATGGGACTAGATATTCCATGGAACTGACACTAGTTCATTGAAATGCAGTGACGCCCGTCAACACCCGTCGTAACGCTTTAACGCTCATCTCAACGCCTTAACGCCCTATCTTAACGCCGTAACGCCCTACCTTAATGCCTTAACGCCCTTTCGTAAAGCCTTAAAGCCTTATTGTAACGCCTTAGCGCATTTTCAACCGTCCAATCACACACACATGCATTGACCATTGGCTCCTCACCTTCGATGAAAATGACGTCATCACCGGAACTGGCGTTACCGTCTGCATGTCAGCTCACTGGGCGGTAGTCCCGCATCCTCTTCCAAATGACTTCATCGTCGGAAGTGACGCCCTCGCTGGAAGTAACGTCATCCCACGCATGCTCACGCCGCTAGTGGTACACCCGCACCCCTAGTGTATCCTATGCCCTATGGACTGTAGGGTACAGGTTGTACCACAAGCGGCGTGTGCATGCGTTACTTCTGGCGATGACGTCACTTCCGGCGAGGATGTCTCTGCCGAGGACGATGACGCCATTCGGAAGAGGATGCGCGATTACGTCCCAGTGAGCGGACATGCAGGTGGTAACACCACTTCCGGTGATCACGTGATTTTCATCGAGGGTCAAGGGCCAATGGTCAATGCATGTGTGTGTGATTGGACGGTTGACAATGCATTAAGGCGTCACAATAGGGTAATAAGGCGTTACGAAAGGGCGTTAAGGCGTTACGAAAGGGCGTTAAGGCGCCAAGATAGGGCGTTAAGATAGGGCGTTAAGGCGTTGAGACGGGCGTTAAGGCGTAACGACGGGCGTTGACGAGCGTTCTGAGCTATTTCACCGAGGCGTTGAGGCGTTAAGCTAGGCGTTGGCGGGCGTTACTGTGTTACGTCCATAAAAGCAAACGCATTAAAAAGACGTGCACAGTCGACGTTCCATTCAGCAAACACTCTACCACGATGTTCACGTGTACGACCTTCTCGAAGCCCCTTCATCGCCTGGACAGGATACCTCGTCACACACGTGCACGCCATGAAGTATACCCACGCACACATGTGCCGAGTGTGATATAGTCGTTAACCATCCCAGTCAATTGAGACGTCACCAAAGTGTCATCCATGGATCACGCTCGCCACTCTCGAGAACGGATATTGCATCTTCATATTGAATTACAAGCGTCTAGTCCGTCATCCATAATTCAGCCGTCGTCCATTAGAGAATATCCGCGTCCATAATCCAAAGACCTATTCCATATTCCATATAACAGTATTAGCACCAAATTCAAAAAGACAATCATAGTATACATAAACATAGGCTTGTTTCCTGCAAGAGAGAAGCGGTCAACAGTTTTCAATGATGCCGGCAAGACATCATGATGTTCCAAAAATATCAAATCCGTATCGCTGATCAGTATTCTTAATCCATAATTCGTTGTAAAGTCGTCATCTAAAGAATGATGTATCTCAGCCACGCTTTGATTGTGCCTGTTCATATGAGTACCATGAGGATCTTGAAGTACATGGGTTCATACGGCCCCTAGCCCCGGGTTAAGCGGAATTAGACACAAGTTACGAAACGTAGCGCCATAGATCTTGCACGCTACGTTCGTATTTTTTTTATCAGCATGCGATATGTATCGCCAAATTTGAGAAACTTTGAGTGGAGGCGTTTGGTGGAATAGCCCTGTTTTATAAGTTTATGTAACAATGTTTTGTGACGTTGACGAAGAACCGATGAAGGTCGATCCGCCGCCCTGAATTGAGGAGCCGATGGAGATTGATCCCAGTGTCGAGGAGCCCTTCCATCTTCCTTCCCTGCCTACCAATGGAGGAGGTGAGAGCGCAGATATCCAGTATCCTTGACTGCCCAAACACGCTAAGGACAAACGGATCACAGCGAACATGGCCGAAAATTGAACTTTCTGAAATGGCTGCTTCTGACTGGACAAGAGCATACTTGAATTGTAAACATAGCCAGCGCGGCTCCCCTAGCTTGGGTATGATGTAACATTGGGAAGAATAAACTATATCAAAACTTGTTAACGTGTTGATCTGTCTTTCTCTCATCTGTCTGCATCATGGCATTAACCCGTAATGGTCTAGCTTTAGAAGACATTAGAGCGTTATAGCGTCACACCACCGCCGCAGCCGCCGCCACTCACTCACCCACTCACCCACCCTCCCTTGGTCAACCACTCCCGAGTGATCTGTCAATAGAACAGGGGTTTTCCCAAAAACTCACCGAAAATTTTACCATGACATAGAGAGCGATGACCTACAAAACAGGGGTTTTCCCAACAAAACCCCCGTACAATGTCCTGGAGTAGAGGTATGACATCATCGGGGACCACTAAATCTCAATATGATTATTCCAGGGTGTGAATGGATTGATAGATACACCTTGTCGACGCGGTAGTATTATACAATAGCATGATGCAATCTTTCGCAAAAGGTAAACAACTGTTATACTAGGGCGTTAAGGCGTTAGGATAACGCGTTAAAGCGTTAAGATAGGACGTTAAGGCGTTAAAATAAGGCGTTAAGGCGTTAAGATAGAACGTTAAGACGTACTGTAAACTCTCCACAAAGTCAAAAGGCAAATATACTGGATTTCTGTTTTCTCTACTACTAAGGGGCAACTGGATTACTTCCCTTGATCTTTTTCTTCTGAAATTGAGACTGCACAATCCCAACAACAATAAAATTCACATTTCTACCACTTACCAGGTGTAAAGTCCTTGTTCCGCTTTTTATATTTTCGGGACAAATCTAATTTTACACACAACCCATGAGATGACGCCATACACACTTCCCTGTATTAATCCCCCTGGTTTAGGTGTAAAGTTCCTGTTCCGCTTTTTATATTTCGGGACAAATCCTAAGTTTACATACACCCGCTCACTCGTACCTAGACTCATTTAATAGGGCTATTTCATATTTTAGGGGGAAGTCCGGATTTTATATTTTCAAACCAAATCCGACTTTTACATGCATCCCCCCTTGACTTGATCGGCCGCGAGAAGAGCTTCACATGGATACCTCATACGACCCACTATTGAGCCACCTCGACCCCCAAAACATCCATTCCAATGCCCTTTTCCGACAATTCCCTGCCTGAGCATGCGCACCATAGCCTAACTTCCCCTCAACACCAGTTCAGTCGGACGCTCCTGCACGAGTGCTTCAAACTGATACCTCCCACGACCCAGTCGGACCAATACTGATCCATCGCGCTCCCAAAACGTTCACCCCCGATCTGCCTATTCACTGCGCATGCGCAAGATAACTTTTCAGCGCATGTGACCCCATGGCCACGAGACCCCTCCAATCGTATTCTACAGTGTGAGACAGAGTCAAGGCACCCCATGGCCACGAGACCGCTTCCATCGTATTCTACAGCGTGAGACAGCGAAAACAAGTACCGACACCCCATAGTAAAATCCAAAAGAAAAAAATGACCACTCCTACCCCAATACGCCTATCCCAAACCTGCATTCCCGGAGATGTCAATTAACTGAAAGGGACCCGGAGGCCTATTAATCCAAGGACGTGACCTTTGACTCGGACGTGACGTGACTGAAGGGCATCTGGGGTCGTATTTAGGGGCAGAAATGTTCGAATCAGGGGAGATTACCAGGAAATGGGTCAACAGAGTTATCTGCCCCTAAATGCGACTCCAGATGCCCTTTCTGTACTAATAAAATCCGATCGCCCAATGTCAAAATCAACATCCACTTGAATTGGATATAAAGGGTTGCCATTCGCTGCTCTGTGCAGAATATGGCTGTTGGTTAATCGATCAGTTCAAGATCGGACGAACTAAACCCCATTAGGCAGCGATGTTGGGGGATTTAATAGAGGTTCTCGTAATCAAGTGTTGCGAAAGACATTTGGAATTTGAGACAAACCTAACCTAACTTACCACTTTCTCGGACAATTTCCCTTACGACCTGAACAAATGGTGTTTGTGTAACGAACATCAATTGGTATAAATATATGTAAACGATGAAAAGATTATATGCTCCACCAAATTATAGCTATATTGCTTGTAACGGACCATGCTAAAGAGGCGCATGTGAACCTTCCAGAGAGCTGAGCCAGTCTTGTACACAACGAAACATTTAATAGGACAATGAGACACGACACATTTGGGGCACACCTGTCCCCAAATAATCCTATGCGCATCCGAAAATGCCCTTTTTTCTACTACGTCTCGTGTGGGCATGTCACATGCCACTAGCCACCAATATGGGCTAGCTTCTATAGGTGTATGTAGTCCCAAATTCGCACCAATCCGACCGTATCTGCGCTTTCTCTGTATCTCCGAGTGCGGCTGTACACAGTGACTTCAAAGTTACACCAAGGCTAGGCCACTGTATTGCTCTACAACCTCCGTAGTCCCCCACATTGGACACCGTATGACCCACATTTACCCAATTTACACCCAAGGTCAGAGCCCCCCCCCCCCCCCCAAACACACATACATGCACCTATTCCAACCCTAGCTGTGTTTCCTCTACTACTGATGACTAAAACCATACGGCATGATTGTTTCAAAGATTTAGTGTGGTATAAGGAGAGGACGAAATCCGCACCCCCTAGCCCAATATAACGCAAGAGTCTCATGGTGCTTAAATAAGCAGCCACAATCAAAGCCACACTAGGATAAATTCTACACAAGAAATCGCCTCGCAATTCTTCAAGGAATACCAATAGTAGTTATAAGTGGTAAGGGTTTACTGTTTTGTTTTGAGACAAACTGCTTTTTGTAAAACATACAAGTTTTATTATATGGTCGCTTTCAGTGCAATAAAGTATTATGATTTTAGACGCCAGACTATTGATTGGCGGCGGCTGATTTGCTTATTTGACGCTTTGTATATACAGCGTTATACTACATTACTAACTGGATGTTAGCTCTGGAAAAGATATATCTTGAAGGTTGAGTTCGTGGACAGCTGTATTTCGCGGATGAATCGTTTAGTATGCTAATCACTTCTCAATCAAACTGATTAAAACCATAAGTAAATCTTATTCCTCATACGTCGATCTTTAAAAACAAGTTTGGAACCTTTGAGCAGATAATGTGATATTAATTGTCGATTGTGTCGATAATATATACATTAAGGCCGACACTTAACGTAACGTTGTGATATTGAGGGTCGACCATGTCGAAATGGTCGTTGCGATTGTGAGGGCTTCTATACAGTGTCACTGATTGACGGGGTGAGAGAACGGATTTGAGAGCAGACATGGTCGCAATTTATCGATCAATGGTGTCGGGCTATATAGCCCAGGCTGTAAAAATCGTTTTTACCTTAAAAACAATATTTGGAAAGTAAACATAAATGTTTTACGGTCTCATTGTATGAAATGTAGGCTGAAAACCAAATAAACGTTAAAGACTGTTGACACTCTAAATGTAATGAAATTCTATAATAATATATTATAGTTACTTCCTCTGTACAAATTACTGAACTCTGATTATTTATTGCCCAAAGATAATTTTACGAGAGGCCATTTACTGTGAAAATGACAGAAATCCGTGAATAATATCAACCCAATCTTCTTTTACGAGGGGATAACATTACATCGATTTGGAGTAAGCGACAAATATAATAAATACGACCATACAGGAAAATCGAACAATTGCGGCATCTCTAGAAGCAATCTCAATAAACTCAGATATAATTTCACGAAATATATCTCACATACCGGTAGTATATTATATCTAATATATCGAATTTCAAAATACATCTGTCGTTCAATCTGGTGGGTAGAAATAACTTACGAATGACGGTCAATTATTCATGTAAGTGATCACGAGAGCAAATCAAGGTGGTTTGTTGAAAGGAGCCTTCAGTCAGAAACTTGAACAGAGACTATTATTTTCCAGTATGGCAATGTCACATTAAAGCCGACAAGTAGAGCGCTTGACTCGGAATCGGACAAAAACGTCATTTCTCAAGATTCACGACGTCACGATGACGTCACATCCGGTCACGTGACTTCTGGGTCACATCCGGGTTAAAGGTCACATCAGGGTCACTTCCGATGACGTCATGTCCGGTCACGTGACGGCCCAGTGATCTCCCCCTACATATAAGACCCCAGTGACTGTGAATCTATACGGACAATGATATACCCAATGGGAAATATCATACACGTCAGGAGGCTATAGTTGTGATCGTGAATCGTCGAACTTTATCTATACACCATGCAAACATATTGTGGCTGGTGACCTTGATGTGGTGAGTGATAAGGATCTGAAATTACTCCTGATAAAATGACCTAAATATAGAGAGCCAAGAAGAATAAATCTGAAGGCCGACCAGAAGATAGTCCTGTCTGCATTGGAACAGTACGTTATTGATTGGCCTAGGCGAGAAAAAGTTGAACCTACAGTACTCGCTGATTGGCTGGACCTCACCAAGAGCAAGGTCGTTGAAACAATCCGCCATATTGACAGAAGTACTCTTCCCCAAGCAAAACAAGTACTGAGAAACCTCAATTCGCAAGAAGTTCTAGCAAATCTCCCGAGTAAATTCGTCATAGTCCCAGCAGACAAAGCTCCGAATAATATAATATTCATATGTAAATATTACTATTACCAGGTGCTGGTTAAAGAACTGAGTGTAGACATGTCTTCATCAAATACGCCTACTTACTCCCAAACTGCATTTACTCTGGAAGATTTATTTAACAATCACAAAAAAGTTTCTCAGGGAGAGAGGTATTTGTCTTCCAATCAGTCATAACGACATACCAAAACTATACTGGACTCCCAAAATGCATAAATCACCATACAAAGCTAGATTCATAGCTGGTTCTAGAAGCTACACCACCAAGCTTCTTTCAACCCTGTTGACGAGGGCCGTTCAGGAGGTAAAAGCATTTTGGGAAAGATATTGCGCCACTATTTCTAAGAACTCTGGCGTTGAATGTATGTGGATATTGAAAAACTCAAAATGTCTTACGGAAGAACTTGATGCTAAAGGTCACATACCGTACAGACATGTATCCACATGGGATTTCTCGACTCTCTATACTACAATCCCTCATCAGGACCTTATTGACCGTCTAAGTTCATTAATAATATCTGTGTTCAAGAAAACTGATCGTAGATATATTAATGTCGGAAGCCATAAAGCATTCTTTAGCTCGACTACATACAAGAGATATCATTCATGGGATGTTTCTTTGTTTATAGAGTTGCTTGAATTTCTCATTAAAAATATCTATGTGAAATTTGGCAACACAATATATCAGCAGCATATAGGTATTCCAATGGGTACTAATTGTGCACCCCTGTTGGCTGACCTGTATCTGTTCTCTTATGAATATGACTATATGCAGGCGCTTTCAAAAACCGATCCATTCAAAGCCCGTTCCTTCTCATTCACCAAACGCTATATAGACGATCTTCTCGCTGTAGATAATCGCTATATAAATGACGCAGTGAAGGATATATATCCACCTTCACTGAATTTGAAGGAAACTACAGACAGCCCTACAGGCACATCATATTTAGATCTATATCTCTATAAAAATGAAGCGGGCATTCTCTCTCGTCGACTTTATGACAAAAGAGATGATTACAATTTCGACATCGTAAACTATCCCTTTCTGGACAGTAATATTCCAGTGGGACCTGCATATGGCGTATACATATCTCGCTTAGTAGCATTTGCTAGATCCTGTGTTAAATATGACGATTTTAATCAACGTCACAAAACATTGTTGCAGAAACTTATAAAACAGGGCTATTCCACCAAGCGCCTCCACTCAAAGTTTCTCAAATTTGGCGATACATATCGCATGCTGATAGCAAAATACGAACGTAGCGTGCAAGATCTACGGCGCTACGTTTCGTAACTTGTGTCTAATTCCGCTTAACCCGGGGCTAGGGGCCGTATGAACCCATATACTTCAAGATCCTCATGGTACTCATATGAAGAGTCACAATCAAAGCGTGACTGAGATACATCATTCTTTAGATGACGACTTCACAACGAATATTATGGATTAAGAATACTGATCAGCGATACGGATTTGATATTTTTGGAACATCATGATGTCTTGCCGGCATCATTGAAAACTGTTGACCGCTTCTCTCTTGTAGGAAACAAGCCTATGTTTATGTATATTATGATTGTCTTTTTGAATTTGGTGATAATACTGTTATATGGAATATTGAATAGGTCTTTGGATTATGGACGCGGATATTCTCTAATGGACGACGGCTGAATTATGAATGACGGACTAGACGCTTGTAATCCACTCATGTACATTTGCGGTATGGGGTGTGGCGCCTTGTTTTCTTCATCTCGATCTGTGGAACACGATGGGAGGGGTCTCGAGGCCATGCGTTGAAATTTTTTGAAAGTTACAGTGCGCATGCGCACTTGGCAAGTAGCGCTCGGGTGGACGTTTCGGGGTCTAGGTGGACCCCTAGTGGTCCGATTGGGTCGTGCGGGAGCGTCCAACTGGATGGGGGTGGGGTGGAATTGACGTCATTCTGTGCATGCGCAGTAGAAAAAGGGTATTTAAATGGACGTTTTGGGGTCTAGGTGGACCCATAGTGGTCCGATTGGGTCGTATGAGGTGTCATCGTGAAGTATTCGTGGGGCACCATCCGACTGGACTAGTGTGTCGTCCGTTTTCAACATTCTACGCATACGCAGACAGGGAATGCTGGGAAAATAACATTGGAAGGGACGTTTTGGGGTCGAGGTAGCCCATCCTTGGTCCGATTGGGTTGTGGGAAGTATCAATGTGAAGCTCTCATGAACGACCCTCCGACTGGATGGGTGCAGGGTGGGAATATCGTCTATCTGTGTATGCGCAGACAGGGAATTGTGGCAAAATTGTGCTGCGGGAGATATCAAAGTGAAGTACTCGTGAAGTAGCATCCGACTGGACTAGTATGGGAATTAAGAGAAGGTATATTGTTTAATAAGAATGTGGGGATTAAACAGTGTCTATGTGACACTGTTAAGAGGGATGATGTGTAGGGCGGGTTGGGGGAAACGGGTTGCACGGCGTGTTCGCACGACCTGTGCCCATCGCGGTGCGATGGAGTGCCCAAGTACATCCATCCATCCATCCATGGAGTGGAAGTAAGGCTATGGCGCGCATACTCAGCAGAAAAAAAGCATTGGAATGAACGTTTTGGGGTTGAGGTGGGCCAATATTGGTCTGAATGGGTAGTGTGGTGTATCAGTTTGAAGCACTCGTGAAGTAGCATCCGATTGTACTATTGTGTGGTGAACGTAGAGCTATGGTGCGCAAGCAAGCGCAGTGAATTGTGGGAAAAGGGCATTGAAATGGACATTTACGGAGTAGAATTGAACGATCAGCATATAGAAATAGAGTGTCTTCGGCATATACGAAAAACGTGACATCGGTCACCCTCTCCACGTCCCAATGGGTGTTGGGGCGTTGCATTTGCGTACACTTCGCCATCCATAAGATGGCTTGCGAATCGTGTGTCTCCATTATCGCGGAGCGATATCCGGTGTTTTACCGGATTCTGTTCTGCCTTCATCCGGCGGAGAACAGACTCGAAAACTCTGATAAATTACAGGTTTTCATACATACCTCAGAAACAGATATTGTCTGGGCTTACAAAATATATAGGTATGAATAACTTTCGTATCATCCAAGAGGTGTGGTAGATCTGTAATTTTGAACAAGTAGATCATCACATGACTCGAAAATGGCGGGTTACGTTGGGGTTACGTCGGTAGACTTTAGCTGATTGGCTGACGAAGTCACGTGGTATTGATTTCTGGAAATTTCCTCTTGCAGTTGCCGAAAGTAGTCTGAAATGGATACACACGATCCCAGGGTCAGTCTTACCGCGTATAGATGACCCAGATGGTTACAGGTTGGGGGCGTTGTTGATGCGCCCATTTCAAGACATCCAATTGGTCCACTTGAGTCAAAACGGGATCTAGCGACGCACGATCTGTAATGGTAAACGGCTGGTCAAATACCCGGATGTTACTGCTCGGGTAAAAATACCGGAGTTGGTTGGTTTCCTTATGCTGTAGCACAAACCAAACACCAGATTCAACTTGAAGGCTGTAGTTTGGTCGTTAAAGATGGCTTTCACGCAGTTGGAGAGCTGAGCCAGGTCCACCAGTCGGAAATTGTAGATGTCCAGCAGCGGGCGATGACTGTGGTAACATTGTCGGATCATTGTCGGATCATTAGCCAATGACCCCTGTAGATGTCACTTACTGAACTGGTATCCGGTAAGAGATCGCTCGGGACATCCAATGGATCTTCCTGAAAATGTTCGATGTCGTCAAGCGTATGACACGGAACCCTGGATATCCAGGCCCTCCTCGACTGTAGGTATAGGCGAACTGTACATGTGCTCGTTGCTCGGCAAGCGTTGGGTGGGTGGTGTCTCCGTACGTTTCATCTCGCTGGGATCCTCTTCAGTGGAAAGTTGTTGTCTTGGTGACGGACCATGAATCAAACGCTGATGCCGCCTTAACTGACTGGGCTGTTTGAAGAGTTGACCACAATCGTTACATTGTTCCGTCACTCTCTCGTGGAGTGAGCGTTCGTGGCGCCGTAGAGCAACCTCCCGATTAAATGCTCGTGCGCAGGTTATACAAGTATACCCTACGCCGTTGTTGATGGAGGACTCGTGGCGCCGCAAATCTTCCGGGCGAGTAAATGGCTTCAGGCAGGTCGAACAAGAAACATGTCGGCGGCGTATCAGAGAATGCTGAAAACGCCGATATACCGCCACTTTTATAAGCCCGCAGCCTGCAAGAACTCTCCTACGTTGCTCTTCCCACCAATCACCGCATCGCTGTCCTGCACAAACTGAGAGCTTCAAGCGCAGATACGCTCGGTTGCCCTATACGCGATGAGATATGTGGGCTGGGGAAGTAACCAATCAATGCAGCCATAAGAGCATTCACGGCGTACACACCACGACATGTACCAAAATGTAGCATTATATATATATGACTCATTATGTCCATCATAACCAACGTTTGTCAGGATGGCCGCGTGGTCTAAGGCACCAGTCTTAAGTGCTAGTCCACACATTTGAGTACGTGGGTTCGAATTCCACTCCTGACACGCACCTTTTTCGTTATACTTCGCTATGTTGTAAAACCATTGTACAAATATAGCATCATCAGTCTCAAGATCTATGAAATTGTCTTCCCCGGGGTATGGGTATACTGGTCTGCACATGCGGGCGTGGGTTCGAATCCCACTCCTGACACGTACCATTTTACTGGTCACCATAACCAGCCGTGTGAGGTATGCAACGCTCGTGGGAAAAAGTCTGACCATGCTGGTTGTTATTGGAAGTCACATCATTCTGCAGTCGGGAGGTAGTAGAGAGAGAACAGTTTCGAAAGTGCGCTGGTTCGAATGGGCCGTGTAAGGTGGACAACGCTCGTGGGGGAGAGTCAGACTGGCTACCTGGTAGTTTGTGTGTGTGTATGCCCGGGGACATGGATGCATGGATGACGACATTCAACCGATGGGTGGTAGATCAGTTTAGCCACGAAAAACGTGACAATGATCACCGTCTCCACCTGTCATGCGTCGTTGGGGCGTTGTTGACAAGCCCATTCTAAGGGATCCACGGTCTTCAGTTTCTCCAGCATCGTCTCCAGTGAACTCTGATTGGTGATGGTGAAGGAGTGGTCGTTTAGGCGGTTGTTAGTACTGGAATAGAAATACCGGAGTGTCTCTGTCTATTTATGACGTAAACTGTAGCCAAAGGCGAGATTTAACTTGAAGGCTGTAGTTTGTTCGTTAAAGATGGCTTTCACGTAGTTGGAGAGCTTGCCATGACGTCACTTTCGGCGATGACACGCCTGGTGGTACACCAACAATCTGGTGTACCTTATGCCCTACGGGCTATAGGGTACAGGGTGTACCACCAGACGTGTGCGCATGCGTGCCATGACGTCACTTCCGGCGATGACGTCACTTCCGACGATGTAGGGCATCGGTGGCACCACCAAGTGAATGCAGAGACGTGCGATGACGTCACTTCCGGTGATGACGTCGCTTCCGGTAATGACGTCACTTCCTGTGATGATACACAACTACATCAATGTAGTTTTGCTAAGCAACACTCTGGTGTAATAGAGCGTCAAATGTGACCGCATAGGGCACCAAAGCAGCATGGTAGTGTTTGATAGCGTGTGTTTCGTGCTACAGAGCAGCAAGCGGTCTTAGAGGACACTAATATAGTTAATACAGAGCATCAGTGTAGTGCATTGGGAGGGGGCTCAGTATTGGGTGTTTTTACATGACGTGTCTCAAGTGCGCATCCGAGCGATTATGTGCTTTCTTTAATACTTATGGCTTCACAGGTGACCTCATCTAGTTTTCTCTGGGAACACTTCAAGGTTCACATCTATTTCCAAGGGTCATATATCCACCCATACATGTCTCAGGTGCACATCCCAGCATAGGCTGGACAGGACGGAGATTGGTGGAGAGAACAACGTCGAAGAGATTTTGTGGGGTGAGGGCTTAAAAGTGGCGCGAAATCGGAGTTTTCAGCATTCCCTGATACGCAGCCGATACGCCACGAGGCCTCCGCCCACAATACCTTGCAATATACTTGCACAACCTGCTTACGGTCATTTAATCGAGAGGATACTTTACGGTGCCACGAAGGTTACTCCCTGAGGGCGCGATGGAACAATGCAGCGATTGTAGTCAACTCTTCAAACGACCGAGTCGGTTAAGACAGCACGAACGCTTGATTCATGGTCCGTCACCACGGCTTGGGCGACAAAATCCCCACTGAAGTGGAGTCCGGGAATGTCGGTCCCACTGAAGACGAGCCCAGGGAGACTAATGTCATTGGTGATGTGATCATGCACAGCCCGCCTATACCAACAGTCGAAGAGGGCCTGGATATCCAGCCGGACCCTAGTGTTATGGTTCTCAGTCATACGCCTGGAGACATTTTCAGGAAGATCCAGTGGATGTCCCCAACGATCTCTTACCTTATACTAGTGTAGTAAGTGACATCCACCGGCACCACTGGTCCATGATCCGACGATGTTTCCATCGTCATCGCCCGCTGCTAGACATATACAGTTTCCGGCTGGAGGACCTGGCTCAGCTCCCCAACTACGTGAAAGCCATTTTAACGACCAAACTACAGCCTTGAAGTTAAATCGCTTCTTTGGCTACATTTTACGTCATAAAGAGACAGAGAAACTCTGGTATTTCTATTCCAGTACTAACAACCGCTTGTATGACCAGCCCTTCATCATCGCCAATCAGAGTTCACTGGAGACGATGCTGGAGAAACTGGAGACCGTGGATCCCGTAGAATGGGCTTGTCAACAACGCCTCAACGAAGCATGGCAGATGGAGCAGTGACCATTGTCACGTTTTTCAGGGTTAAACTGATCTACCACCTCATCGGTTGAATATCGTCACCCATGCAGTGATAGATACCGTAACACGTTGCAATTGGTCTACATACTGATGGTTAAAATATGCTGTGTGAACAACTGTACCTAATATTACGGTTCTTGAAATTAAAAAAAAACATTGTCTTTGGTATTTCAATTTATATTCTGTCAATAAACATGGGGACAGATGGACCAAATGGAAAAAATTGGGCAAGAGCAGCCAGCAATACCGACAAGAAGATACGAGAATGGTAAACATTCCCATAGCGGCTCCACAATCTTGGTTGTGTTGTGATGCGGGGATAATAAAATTGGCAATATGCAATATGCTTGTTGTTTTTGTTGATCTCTTGGTTGTGCTTACATTGAATGTGTCTGAGCATACTATCGCGATGAGAGAAGGTTTTCTGACAGAAAGTAGTCAACATGGTCCCCGATCACACACACACACACACACACACGCACACCTACGAACACAGACTACAAGGTAGCCAGTCTGACTCTCCTCCACAAGCGTTGCCCATCTTACACGGTCCATTCGGACCAGCGCACCTCCGAAACTGTTCTTTCTCTACAACTACCCGACTGCACATGTGCAGAATGATGTGACTCCCAATAACAACCACCATAGTCAGACTCCTTCCCACGAGTGTTGCCCACCTCACACGGCTGGTTATGGGGACGAGTAAAATGGTGCGTGTCAGGAGTGGGATCCGAACCCACGCCCGCATGTGCAGACCAGTATACCCATACCCCGGAGAAGACAATTTCATAGATCTTGAGACTGGCGCCTTAGACCACTCGGCCATCCTGACCATCGCTGTGAATATCGAGGTCATAATGATTCATATATAGTGATATATTTGTACAATGATTTTACAACATGGCGAAGTTTTACTAAAAAGTGCGTGTCAGGAGTGGGATGCGAACCCCCACGTGCCCACGTATGTGGATCAGCACTTAAGACTGGCGCCTTAGACCACTCGGCCATCCTGACCAACGTTGGTTATGATGGATATAATGAGTCATATATAGTGCTACATTTTATATTTTTCTTTTATATGTCGCGGTGTGTACGCCGTGAATGCCCTTAGGGTGCACTCCACACTTGCCACGGTTTCGCACAAAGTGGCTCCTCCCTAATATCATAACGAGGAAGGTCATCCGTTTTTGACAGCATGGTAATTCTTCTTCCCTTTCTACTAACTGACATCACCCTGCTGAACGTAACCATTTCTTCAAACGAGGATATAACAAGTTTGCGGATCACACCTACGCGCCACTACAGAGTTAATCGTGTCCGGAATATCCGGCAGGCCAAGATCCTCCCTTTTTCGGGGAGCGAAAATGATGATTCCTTTATGACGATAATTTTTTTTACAAAAAACGAGTAGGTCGACCCCCTGTTTTTTCTCCGTTTTAAAATGTCCGTTGGACGGAAAACAGTGTAACATGCATAAAAATAAAATCATTTCGTACATTTTCTCTGGGATGTGGGTCGAATTTGACACATTTTCATACATTTTATGCAGTTTTTCAGAAAAGTTGAAGAAGGTTTGAGGACGATTGCATGTCTGTCCTTTCCGATTTCAATAGCTCACTTGTCTCCTGACATAATGGCAAGAGTGTGCCCATTCAGAAAATATATACTTTTACAGGGGTTTTGTTAAAGATTTTACATCTATTTACATGTAAGGCCGAAGACCCGAACCCATGTCTGCTTTTAGCCGCACATCAGTTAGGCGTGGAATGTGGCTGCACTGATTGGTTACCTTCCCAGCCCACATATCTCTATGGTGTATAGGGTTAGAAATGTCACAAGTGCGCATCCGAGCGTATCAGCGCTTGAAGATCTCATGTTGTACAGGACAGCGATGCGCTGATTGGTGGGAAAAGTGGCGGTATATCAGCATTTTCAGCATTCTCTGATACGCAGCCGACGTTGTTCGACCTGCCTGAAGCTATTTACTCGCCGGGAAGATTTGCGACGCCACGAGTCCTCCATCCACAACGGCGCACGATATACTTGTATTACCTGCGCACGGTCATTTAATCGGGAGGATGCTTTAAGCAACCTCCCCACAGCGCATGCTCCATTTCGCAGGCTCCAATAACATCCCTGCCTCCAATAGCGGGAGTTGACCTTACTACGTTGCTATGACGTATAAGGGAAACCAACCAACGCACGGTTCAGTTTGAATCCGACCAAACGACTCCTTTAGTGTTGCACATGAGCGAACTACTTTTCATATGCTCTGTCCAGATAAACAGGGAAAATTATCTCCAGATAATTCTTTTTAACGCTAAGACAACAGAGGTATTATGCAGACTGGAAAAGTAATCGAAATGTTCGGTAAACATCCATTTTACTATATATGATGTCACTACCGGCGATGTGCGCGAAGGCCCCGAATCCGGTCCAAAAATCTGACTGGTGGCTGGGGTGTTATTAGACCCCCAGCGAGGTGGTTGTGCTTTAAGGCGCCACGAACGCTTACTCCACGAGAGAGCGACGGAACAATGTAACGATTGTGGTCAACTCTTCAAACGGTTCAACGGCATCAGCGTTTGATTCATGGTCCGTCACCACGACAACAACTTCCCACTGAAGAGGATCCCAGCGAGATGAAACGTACGGAGACACCACCCACTCAACGCTTGCCGAGCAACGAGCCCATGTCCAGTTCGCCTATACCTACAGTCGAGGAGGGCCTGGATATCCAGCGGGACCCCAGTGATACGGTTCCGAGTCATACGCTTGACGACATCGAACATTTTCAGGGAGATCCAGTGAATGTCCCTAGCGATCTCTTACCGACAATGTTTCTACCGTCTTCGCCCGCTGCTAGACATCTAAAATTTCCGGCTGGTGGACCCGGCTCAGCTCTTTAACTACGTGAAAGCCATCTTTAACGACCAAACTACAGCCTTCAAGTTGAATCGGGCTAATATTGGGAGAGAGAGAGAGAGATGTAAGGTTTAACGTCTCGTTCAGCAATATTTCAGCTATATACACCCTACTGAATCAACGAGTATGATTATAGGTGAATGCACCAGTCCATTTGTCATGCGACCATGAACTGTAGGTTGGATCACTTCACATTGAAGCCGCATAACAGCTGCAATGTTATAATGAGGCAACATATGATTATATATCAGATATGTCGACAGTCCATTGTAGCTACCATTTGTCCTGGCAACAGTCCATTTGGCGAATCATTGGCCAAGGTTACACGGTTCACGTCAGTTCGGACTGACCGTATTTTGACCTACCATGGACTGTCGATCGATCCGATGATGATACAATGGACTGTCGTAATATGAGACAGACAGAGAATAAACTATTAATGGTTCATATTCCTCTTAAACACACACAAGTGGAAGGAATCGAGAGATGAATGAGTCAGTGATACATGAGGCAGATATTAAGTTCCCACGTGTTCATTTTGTGCTCATTTCCTCACACCATAATTCGATGCTAATACCTACCATGGACTGTCTACCAACACCTAAAAACACCTCTCGCCGCAAAAATATTTAAAATTTTTGTTAACTTGAAATAGTAATAACCCTACATTTGGTGACAATATAGTACGATATCTCTCCTTCAAAAAATGACTGGACACCAGTAACCATACCTGTCATCGATATGCTGAAAATCGTTCATTTTCGGCTGTGGTGACTGTCGTCCGGTCGGACACACGCCCACGCTTGATAACGAAAGCGCCGGAAAACCTACCATTGACTGTGATTTGACACGTGACCGGCGGTTTTCACCTATAATCATACTCGTCGATTCAGTAGGGTGATATAGCGACGATCTAACAAAATTCTAAGTATTGAAGTTTATAATTCAGTAAACTAATGCATTAAAAACATATGTAAATACATTAAAAGTTATACAGCAAACCGATCTCTCTCAAATAATCTAAAATATAATCTTCTTTTACTCGGCTCTTACAATCTTAAAATCTATATAGTCGATAAGAATACGTTCCACCGTGAGATCTTCGTGGCACTGATCTTGGGACTGGCTCTTTTTATTCAGAAAAGCTCGTGCGTTAATCGTGTATGGCCGGTTCTACATCGTCTAACCATGGCTTGATAGAAACGTTTCTGGCTGTTCAGATGAGTATAGCCTACAGTTTTTCTGAACTCGTGAAATTTGGTATTATCCATAGCATCCCACAAAGATTGAAACAATGTCCCTTCCTATGCCATTTCCCCACAAATCCCTGTCTGCGCATGCTCAGAATGCTGAATAGTCCAGCCGGATGGTCCCCCACGAATGCTTCACGATGACACCTCATACGACCCAATCGAACCATTATGGTCCACCTAGACCCCAGAACGTCCATTCAAATACCCCTTTTCTACTGCGCATGCGCAGAATGACGTCAGTTCCACCCCACACCCATCTAGGTGGGCGCTCCCCCACGAATGCTTCACGATGACACCTCACACGACCCAATCGGACAATTAGGGGTCCACCTGGACCCCAAAACGTCCACCCCAGCGCTACTTGCCCAGTGCGCATGCGCACGGTAACTTACAAAAAAAAATCAACGCATGGTCTCGAGGCCCCTCCCATCGTGTTCTACATCTCGAGATGAAGAAAACAAGGGCCACACCCTATAACGCAAATGTCCTTGAGTGGGTTTCCCATTGGGTCTAACATTGTCCGTTTTGATTCACAGTCACTGGGGTCTTATATGTGGGGGAGATCACTCCTGCTGGATCGTCACTTGACCGGCAATAACGTCACCGGACGTGACCCGGATGTGACCTTTGACCCGGATGTGACCCAGAGGTCACGGGAGCGGAGGTGACGTCATCGTGACGTCGTCACATCACGCCACCATGCCGACGCATCAGCCTCACTTTTTCTAAGAAATTTAACCTTTCCCTACTACTCACCACACAGAGTTGTCCCCTCCTTAGGCAGACAGCATGTCAATTCAAGTTCAACTCCACTGAATGTTTAGCCATGTCAGATAAGCGAGTTAGATATTCTCTCCATTTTACTCTGAGGCAGACAGGCAAGCCATATTGAGTAGTCTCCCCCTTGGGTTGACAGAATATGATTTCGCAAGATTCACTCCTGAAATTTGAGTCAAATCAGATACGTCAGTTTGATTTCCCTCCCATTCGCCCTCTTTTAAATGTATGGTTGGCAGATAGGTCAGTTCGGTCTTCCTCACCTATTCCATTCTGCGAATAATACGCCACATTGAATTGTCCCCCATAGTTAGATGGAATGTCATTTTCTCTCCTTTGAAATTTGTGGTCATGTCAAATACACAAGTTTGATTTTCTATATTGAGTAGTCCCGCTTGGGTAAACAGAATGCAATTTCCCAAGATTCAATCTTGAATTTTAGTCATGAGCTTAATTTCCCTCCCTCTTGAATATTGGTATTTAAATATGTTATATAGGTCTATGCTTTTCCTCTCTTATTTTTTTTTCTGCGAAGGATATGCCACATTGGGTTCTCCCCCTTACGTAGATGGAATATCAAGTCTAAATTTCTCTCCTTTTACTTTCTGGTCATGGCAGATATGCCACATTGAGTTAACTCCCTTTATGTTAGACGAATGTTGTTTTTCTGAAATGTGACTTTGGCATTTCTCTCCCATTTTGCTTCAAGGTAGATAACCCATATTGAGTAGTCCCCCGTAGGTAAATAGATTGTAATTTCCCGCGATTCATTATTGAATTTTAGCCATGTCAGGTACGCCGGTTTCATTTTCCTCCCCTGTTCTCTCTCTTTAATACCTGGTATTTAAATATGTCATACCTCTCACGGTGCGACTTGTAGTAATAACTGGTAGCAGACAACTCAGTTGCATCGTGAGAACACCCGTACGATATTAGTCGCATGCTACAAGTCGTATGAAATAGAACAGGGCATATTTCATGCGATTAGTTGCATGCTACAAATTGGAGGATGCTCCCGACGAGTTGTTACAACAAATTGCATCGTGAGAATGGCTTTCAGGTAGATGGAATGTCATTTCTAATGACAGAGACGCTTGGATACGCGCTCGGGCGAAACATACACCATATGCACAAGCCCATAGGGGTGATACGTGGTCCAAATGTGTCGTGCATGTGGCTGCCCTTGTGTTAGAAGCCTGTTTGGCAATCACCGTCAAATGATGGGATGGTCTGTCAGTTTAGTGACGAAAAACGTGACATTGGTCATCATGTCCACAGTCCATTGGGTGTCAGCACGCTGATTGTCGGCCCATGTCAACGGATCAAATTGATCGACTGGACCAAAGCCGTCTTCAGCGAAGCACGATTCGGTTAAAAGATTCAGGAAAAAGGCAGTGGCTTGGTCCTTAAAAATAGCTTTGGCGCAGCTGCGTAGACGGCAGAGGTCGATCAGGCGGAAATTGTATGGTCTAGCAGGGAGCACATTTAATGAAAACACAGTCCAGTGACGTCAGAACATCTTACTCAGTGGATAGGCATCGGACAAGGCCGCGTTGAGAACGTCCACTGGGTCATCTGCGAGATGCACAGTATCACTAGCGTGGGGTGGCATGATTCTTTCAGGCGTTGGATAGGAGAGGGATGCTTCTCAGACGGTGGGGTAGTCGGGGGATTGGCCACCGTGGGCTCATCAACCTGTTTGGTGGATGGCCCCTCCGCATCAATTCTGGCCTCGACGGGCTGTTCAACTCGCAAACGCAACTGCGACACAGGTGTCGACCATGAACCCCGTTAATGGAGTCTCATTCGATCCTGGGCTTTGAAGATACGTCCCCAAACTTAACATGGATACCCCATTGACTAACGGTTCATGGCTGTGTAAACGATCCACACGATTATATTTCACCCTGCAGACAATACGCTATCAAGGTCACACATGAGCGACACCTTCAGATGTCGGACTTGAAACTATGATTCGGAGTATCGAGGGTATCGATACTCTGTGTTTTCCCAAACTTATCGAAAAACTCCTTCTGCAACCAGTGCACGAACAATTTGACACGTCGATGCGAGTATATGGTGAACTTAACCACAAAAGATCCACCGTGAATTCCCGTCGAGACTCTCTCTATCCCAGCCTCACTTTCAGTAAAACCTTTCGACAGGAACGCAGGGATAAAACAGTTTCGGAAATAGCAAGGAGACCGTAAAGGCCCCTCCGCCACAACTCGCACCGTACACGCCAACCGTTCTAAGTCGATCGCCACAGTACCGGACACGAACTATACAGGTAAACACACAGGTAAGTCAGTGGAGGAAATTTAAAAGCAAATGAATCTTACGAATAGATGGAAACAAATAAGCACTGAAACAGTGAACGAGAAAGCTAACGTCTAAGGGCGCCGGCCAGAACACAAATGGTTTGAAGAGACGGTAATAATAACTCAAAATAAAAATAAAATACAGGAACAGAATTTAACACAAAGATTGACAAAACGTTCACGGAAGCAGGACAAAAATAGCTATAGCTACACTTTAGCTCTTGCCCAAGTCCCCTCACCCATTGGAGTGCGCATGCGTGATGTGCTTTCCCTACTACTCCCTGGGTGGGTATGTGAACAATGACGTCACACCATGGCCAAATCAGTATGACTGCAAAGCGTAACCCCCCTCCCCCTTAAAAAATGGACTGGTAGGGACATGCACCTAGTCCCACTTTACACCCTGGGTCACAACCCACACTTACGCATCCAACCCTACACGAACAGCGCTTTCTCTACCACTGATGGCCTCACAATGACGCCACAGTCACACCATACACGGAACACTATAACACACTACCCAACGACAACTTCAATACGAAACTCTGCATGCTACATTTGGACCACGTATGGTCCACCTATTGCTCAAACAAACTTGAGTGTGACATTAAGCCAAATTCCCTCCCCTATTGCTCAAACACTCGCATGCGTACCCGGACATGCCCTTTCTCTACCACTTATCCTCTGTGCGTGTGCACCATGTCACCGGTCAACGTGGACAGCCCACTCTCGTCTTATTCTACACCCCGAGAGTTTCAATACATTTGGACCACGCATCACTCCTATGGGTGTATATGGTGTACTTTTCATCCATCTGAGTGCGCATTCAAGCGCTTCCGTGAATTCTCCACACTGATGACGTCACAGATAACGTCATTTCTCTCACTGATCTTCTCTGGAGACACTCCGTGATTCCATGCCCAAAGCCCATGGTCAGATTTACCCGCACGTTTTACTCTCAATACTTAGGTTACTATATCACAGAAAGTGAATACATCTGGATGTAGAATAGAATAGAATATTTATTTGCAAATCAAAGCGTCCTCGTGGAGCATATATTCAAACAATTACAACTGGAATGAGCTTTTTTCGTATGTATGTACAGCGACAGTATCAAAAAAATATTGCAGACAGTATTTTATGAACGTTTCATAAATGGGGATGACATCTTTGTATAAGAAGTGACATTCTGCTCATAAGTGCCAATATAAATTATGGAAGACAACGGTCAATGGATTGTCGCATCTGACGCATGTATTGTATTGATTATGCCCGTAAGTTCACGACCTGTAAAATAAGCTAGATGAAGAGATTTGATGCTTACATCAGCGGCTAGCTCGTCGATTGTCTATTTTTATATTCCTTGTATATTAGCTGTTGCGGATATTGCTGATTAGAGCAATGTTATGACCTGGTCAGAATTATTCCATATATGGTTAGGCTACTTGATCGTGCCAAATGTTACAGGGATATGAATGAATCGATCAGCCTGGCTTGACTTCGATATGGAGGTAGTTGTTATCATGGCCATTCATAAAACTAGCATAACAGTATAGGCTACATGCGTCATTGCCTTGTTTCCGTCATAATAATCAGGACAGATTACAAGCCAAGCCTTTATTGGACAGCACAGTAAAGCCTTACGCTCATTTAATTAACGTCTTTCATATTGCTGAGATAGGTAAGAGGTGACGAAAAGCCACCATATGACTTCACATAAATTGGAGCGTTATGCAAGAGGTGGGAAAAATTGACGACGTCTAGCGACTAAAAAGCAACCATATGACTCTACAGGGACGAATTCTTCGACACCCAACATTCAGACCCGAGGATAGGGTGGATTCTCGGACGGTGGATTCTCTTAGTATCTCAGCCGCGCTTTTATTGCAGCTGTTCATAAAAGCCTTCCTCGGCACCTCACATTCAGACTAGAATACGGAGGACGTAGCAATGGTATCTCAGCCGCGCCTTTATTGCAGATGTTCATGTGAAAACTATGAAGTAACCATACGGCTCCTAGCTCCGGTTTAAGCAGCGAAATTAGATAAACTAGCTCGAGAGCTGTGATGACAGATGACGGATCTGTATCAGCCTTTCACCTGCAGTCACAGACCAGCGTTCCCCTCGATTGCTGCAAGGCGATCTATGAGCAGGATGGACAAAAGCCCGGCTGTTTTTAGTGGATTATATGATATTAGTTTTTATATACACTGGAAAACTGTAAGACTATTATATTCTGATATATATTCCCACCAATCATGTAAACTCCAGCTAACGAAAACACATATTTCTATTTTGATAATTTCATGAGAGATTATGTCCAGTTTATCAAATGAACAGCCAAGTGTTACATGGATCTCACTTTCTTACCGAAAATAGCGCGTTGGATAATAGTGTTGATAGAGCCAGAAATCGAAGTTACACTCAGAATAGTAATGGCTAGCTGTAGGGCAAATCTTCCATTTTTCTGCATTCGGTTCCTATTAGTCATGGCCAGGGAATGATCTGGATCTACCAAGTCATTCAGTTTATTCCCGATGCCTGTTTCAAAGGAATCACTTAACAATTTCGTAGTAATTTCAAAATAGGGGAGGCCGTCCTTGTTCTGCTACATAATTATTCTTCTTGCCTTCTTAATAGATCATATCTATGATATCCTGTTCAGATTTGTCAGTGATGCAAACGATGGATGGGTTCGTCGACACAGTAGACTTTTGTCCTGTCTCAGTTATGACCCTTGACTGCGCGTAAAAATATGAACGTAAAATAATTACGGTGAAAAAACAAAAAGGATTAGATTGCCCCCCAATTTTTTCGTCTTTTCAATTTGGCACCGAACCTGGGAACACGGGACAGAAATTTATTTGAAATCGCTCCTAAAGATATTTCTGGAAATTTTGTCTAAAATTGACCTTTTTCGACTTTTGATGGCGTTTTCTAGGAAGAATGAAGCAAGCTTGGCGGGGAATGTTCGAGATTCGGTTTTCTGTAACTAGTGCCGTGTCTTAAAATAATGGTTTTATCGTGCTCTTTCAGAAAAATGATACATGGAAGTGATTTGGGTTGAAACTTGTACGACAACTGACGGCCGAAAAGCGGACTCATGGTCTATTCTCTGCCGAATAGAAGAATCCCTGGAGAGCATCCCAAAACTTTGCCGACGACACTGCCACAACAGTTCGGCAACAATGGGATGTAGATTTAGAGAAAAAACCCTCATCGGCGAAACGATGCAATTGTTGGGCAATTCCGCTTACGGTAAATAAGAGAACCAAGTTAGACAGACATTGTTCACAACTGTGATCTCAAGCAAGCCCACCGCCGTATCCGTCAAAAAGACCATCACCTACAACCACCCTCTCTAGATTGTGTGCATACCAATATGTCAAGTTGACAGTGCCAAATGAGAGATTCGGACTGGCTACGAAGTGGAACAGCATCGATGTTTGCCTCGCCTATACCACCCCTGGCCTCTTCAACCACGACTGAACTGGCGAGTAATAATCGCCATATTGCTCGAAAACCTTCGCTTGCCCCGGAGGGGACAATGTCAACAAATTCAGATAAAACTGGGGGCGGGAGCCAATGAGACTGCAAGATCTATTTGGCCCTGTACCTCGGCGTCCTCCCGGGGAAGACAAGTGTCACCGGGGCCCACAAGGGATTCCATTTCAACCAGAACCAGATAGAGTGTTATGTGCAACGGAGGAATGAATGCTCTTCGATAATGCCATACACTAGCACATCTCGGTCTTCAGCCTAGGGAAACTCGACAAACAAACATGGGTTATCCACGACAGCCCCACAGCACTGTCCATAAACGCTAAGTACTGCGTGGGCCTTGTAACGTTCAGCACTTCCAACATCACAAATCCGTCACTTCGTCCATCAAGGCGGTCAAGTCTGGATTGATGGGTGGCAGTCCATAAGAATCGAAATATTTTTAATCTTCCAAGTATTCGGCGACCCAATGTTGGCCGGCTCGATCACTGGACTCCATGTTGGGGACTTAAGTGGTGAGGTACATGTGTCCTAGAGTGAAAATGTAGCAGTCAAACACACCTTGAAAGGAATCTTGTGTCCACGGGTCATTCTCGAGCACCATTTAAATCTGTTCCATAACCGAAGGCACAGAAAACGTTTCAGCTTGTGTCCACGTGGATGATGTTGTCGAACTCGGCGTAGCAAATCATATTGAGGCTGTTGGGCAGGGTTGTCCTGAAGTTGCCTTTTCTTGACGAATTGTCCCCGATTGATGGGATTCTCTTGTTCCTCGTCGATTTGACCCGTCTCCGCAGAAGTTCTGATAACTCCGGGTGGAATTATGCGGTCTAAATCCAGTTGTAGGGAACGTGCTGCCCCATCAAGTTGATGTTAAAGTGCTTTTTAGTAGAAGGGATTGGAAATTTACGCTATATTCAGTCGTGGGGTTCTCTCGGGAATTAATTATCTTGGTTGGTAACCAGATTTTGAGCGAGTATGGAGAACACTTTGGTTTGTACATGTCCGATGAGACATTGGACTGGGTTTTTTTCTCCAAGGCTTTGATGTGATCTAGCTGCACTGCCGAATTCCGTTGAACTTCGTGGACGTCTTGGATGACGAGCTTATAGCTGGGCACAACATCAGAGGAACAGCCAGGCAAAAGCTGGTGTCGCACGCTCAGTCAGATTTTGATGGGTACTCCATTCTAAACGTAGCGGTCTTCCATGAACAGGTCCACAAGTAGATGTCACACGAGCTCAATAAATCGATTGTTCTCAGTAAAGCTCCACCTTTTTAACCATCCTGATAAATACATCCAATCATGTAATCAATTTAGCTTATAGAATCACAATACAGATGTCAGATCTGACGTCGAAAAAGACTAATAAAAAAGAAAGTCAATAATGGAAAGGTCTCTGTGTGACGCTATAAGCATCAAATCACAATAAGAAAAATAGTTGTATAGTAATAAGGCACAACTAAAGTAAAACACAAGCTAGTGTATTGCAAGCGAACTGGTCAACAGAAACTCCAAATATCGGGGGGAAAAAACCCGACTGAAAAGTATACGAGTTTGCATGATCATACCACAGTATAAATTGAGGATTTCTCAAACATGAAACATTTACGTATGGAACACCGTTTATAGGCTTAGGAAATGCCTCAATAAGAGGATGTCGTGCTATTCTGAGACAGGAATAATATCCGACATGATACTGATACCATAAAACGGGAAAACTTGAATGTACGATAACACGAAAGTACCCTAATGGACAATTTATAGCCCTGCTATGGCTCCCTAAGGTATCATTTACCTGGAAGGTTTTTCTTCAGGCCATCCATCAAATTGTCCAATATAAGGGGATCAGGAGAGATACAGAAATACAGTTGTTGATAGTGATATTGTTCTTGATAGTATTAAAGTGAGAATTGTTAAACATGCAAATGTATTGGAGCGATATGCAAGAGGTGGGGGAAATTGACGTCTGGTGACTAAAAACCAACCATATGACTCTACAGGAAAGTATTCATCGATACCCAACATTCAGACCTGAGAATATGGTGGATTCTCGGACGTAGCCTTAGTATCTCAGCCGCGCTTTTATTGCAGCTGTCCATGTGAAGACTATGAAGTATCAACACGACCCCTAGCACCGGCTTCAGCGGATATATATATTATCCTCTTGTTTCGTGTACCTGTAGTACATCAAGGGTTCTTGCACATCACTATCCCTTCAGCTAAGTTGGCAGGACATTGGAATTGACAGCAATAGGTCACTGGGTCGAGTCGAAGTTAGAACAATCACCTGTACTATTAACGCCCAATAACAGTATGATGTCTTGCGATCATCATTGAAATATGTCGACTGATTCTCTCTCCAGGAAACTATTTCGATAGTGAGGTGGCTTAGCAAAAAGATCGGGACACGCTGGACCAAAGCACCAAACTTGGCACATCCATCACTTGAAGCATACAGAACAATATCAGAAGGGGTGCCCATTACTTTGAATCGTATGACGCCCTCTGGCCCCAAAAAGGGCATCTAAGGGGAAATATTATCAATGAAAAAATAGATAGCTTACCAATAGCTTCATTATTTTCGTTATCCTTGAGACTAGCTGAAACTTGCCACACCATATCTTTGATTCCAGTGCTACCAGAAAATGTAACAAAATTCAAGATGGCCTCTATGATGATATCACAGTGACATCATAAAAATAAGCCATTTTATTGATTTTTCGGATCGATTTTTCAAACATTTTACTTATGCAATTTTCTTCGCCTAAATTGCCTTGTAAATTAGTAAATAATTATCTGATGTGATATAAGATATTATTGAGCACTTTTACGTAGACCAATACACCAATTTTGAAGAAAATATACTCCAAAAACAAAATTTTCAAGCTACACCACCATGTCGTCAAATGTGAATTTACCCATGGTGCTCTTTTTCGAGAATAAAATGGCCCTAATTTGATTTGTTATAAAGACACAAAGTGCTAGCTCTAAACAGTTGCGAGCACCAGAGATAAGTTCATTGGGAAGAGAGGGGGCAGGGGGGGGCGGCGACGCTGGATCTGAATCCACCAATAACAATTGAACACAGAATCCTCGCTATTCAGTATCATTTTTCTTACGGTGTACATGCACAACCGGCATATAATTAGAGTAATGCACGGGTGCTGAATCGTGCACATGTAAATGTAATGCTCTTGGCACCCATTGGAATATATTAGATGTAGTTTTAGACTCCTCTCCCCAGTCTGCCTCTGAACCTGAAATCGTCCTAAGCACTCCCAATCATGTCAATGGTGAAGGATAGAAGTACATGTATTATTTTATGTTCGTGTCCCTCAATGGGCGTTAAATGCAGTTTTCGATCCCTTTCCATTGTCTATTCAATCTCTCAGATCCCTCTAGCTATCCTGAAAATGTTTGACAGCCTACTGACTAAAAAAAGACCGTATTTTCACCCTTGGTAATCTCACAGCCATTCTGACAAGTCCCATGAACATTCGACCAAAGCTGTGGCCATTTAATGGCAATATATAGATCAGTGCTATAACATGTAAATTGTATGTTCCCGGTCCCGATTGGGTGTTAAATGCCCTTTTGATTTCTTCTTGGTTTTCGAGTCCCTTCTCAGACTATATAGCTCTTTTAGCTATCCCGACGTAATTTCACGGCCTTCCGGAAAAAAATTCCGGCCTCCAACAGGCGTAAGATGCCATTTTTTGGATTTTTCTTTTTAGGTTCACCCTCACTCTCTTAAGATGAAGTTTCATACCATCCCGTCCAAAACTGTGGTTATATACGGCGGCCACAAATGAACACACAGAGACGCGTAGAACTAAACACGAGTCCCCAGCCCGTGTAAAACTTGTTAACTCAGCTATTCATCTCTCAAACTTGAACGTAGAAAGATTGAAATTGGAGCGATAAGCAAGAGGTGGGAGAAATTGACGTCTTTCGACTAAAAAGCAACCATATGACTCAACAGAAAAGCTTCCCTCGGCACCAAACATGCAGACCCGAGAATACGGTGGATTCTCGGACGTAGCCTTAGTATCTCAGCCGCGCTGTTATTGTAGCGGTTCATGTGGAGATTATGAATTATCCACACGGCCCCTAGCACCGGCTTAAGCGAAATTAGATATGCTAGCTCGGGAGCTGTGATGACGGATCAGCTCAAACAAATAACTCATCGGATGTTAATGGATGAGCATCGAGGACGTCTGATGGAGTTAATGCTTCAACATAGGATAAACCTGGTAAATGCAAGAATACCCAGAAAAACTAACCTGGCCAGCCTTGAGCATTTCCGTCTTTTTTCCCATTTTACGAGATGGAAAGCTGAAGTGTCAAGTTTTACATGGATAAGGGGCGATTGTTTCCTTTTACACAGGCGATTATGCAAACCTAATTGGTTTAGGTGATTTCAGCCACCCCACTTCCTTCTCAGAGAACTTTTCTCTGGTGCTCCAAAATGAAGAAATGTTGAGAGCTGTGACTTAGCGCAGTTATAGCTTATGATATTGAAGTTATTTTGAGCCTGTAGCATAATACTCGGAGTAGCGCATCATGAGTATCACATTAGGGTGTAACTGGAAAGTTCTGTTTTCCTCGTATTCCTTCAAAATTTATGTTTTGTTTTCGTAAAAGTACTCAAAAGTATTTTTTTTTCTCGAATAAATGATTATTTACTAATTAACCAGGCAGATTCAGCGCAGAAAGTTGCGTAAATAAAAGATTGGAAACATCGGCCCAAAAAATCGTCCACAAAATGGTTTATTTTTGGAAAATGATGTCCTCATGGCCGCCATCTTGGATTTTGTGACATTTCAGATAGCGCTTGAACCAGTGACACAGTGTGGCAAGTTTCAGCTTCCCAGCCGTAAGGATAATAAAAATAACGAAGCTGTTGGGAGGCTAACTATTCTTTGAATAACAATGTTGCCCCTCAGATGACCTTTTGGGGGCCATTGGGCATCACAGAGCCCAGAGCAATGGGCACCCCTTCTGATGTTGTTCTATATGTCTCAAATGATGGGTGTGCCAAGTTTGGTGCTTTGGTCCAGCGTGTCACGATCTTTCCAAAATATGGCCCTGTGCCACCTCACTATTAGTGGATGACAGCTTACTATTTAATGTCAGACGGGATGCCATATATCAAAAGAGATGTATATGTGATAGGTTAGCTTAGTTCGTCAAGCATCTTGGTGGGTGGAGTGGCGAGACCCCACTCATCCAACAGCTCACTGATCCAACAGCTCATGAAAATTTCCCATCAGATTTGAAGGACATCAAGTTGTGGTTGAAAACCCCCTCAACTTCCATGCTGTATATTGGCGCCCAACGTGGGGGAACAAAGTTGATAATTGAACATTCAATGAAGAAGCTTCTTCGTAGTTGCCTCGAGCTGTTAAAAAGAACTCCTGAACAGAACCATTTGACCTTTTATCAAGGTGGTGCTCAAACTGAGGTTATGTTAAGCATTTTCTTTTTATCTCACACCTTGAGCCATTTCCCACATTGAACTCGCCTATACAGACAGGGAGGATGCATGAAATATCATTGTCCATGTGACATATTCCTTAACATTTGGACTGTTGAATAATCTCATTCACAGCCTTTTAGTTTTACGAACGATGTCTATTGTAGGAACTATATTTGAGAGCCATTCAAGGGTCTTACTTTCCGATTTTTGTGATGTTGTAAATGTTAAAAAATGTTAAAATGTTGTCTGATGACTAATCTTGGTATGACATCAGGAGGGCAATGCTGAGATTTTGCTATGAATAAAGATTCCGACAATGGGATATCCATACTTTCATCTGATGATTTCATGAGGCTAGTATAACATCACAGATATTCGATTCATGTACGGTAATTCCTCAAATAAATCAATTACCCTATCTGAAATTGATCAACCATAATTCTTGGAGAAAAATACAATCCAATGTTGTAATGATTCAATCACCCCCAATTTTCAGCAGACCCCATTCTGTGTATATGGGGAATTACTGTATCTAAAATGTTTGCAAGGTGGCAATTGCAGTGGGGTTAAAAGATTTGTTTGCAAAATAAGAACTTTCATATTTATCAATTTTCTTTATAATTCGACAGGTTTCTCACATCGGTCGCTTACAAAAATACTCATGTCATAAGTGACATTGGTTAGTCTCGCCAGAGCACCAGGTCATTTTCTACTTCTCTGTTTCAGCCTGGATTCTTCTGGTGGGTATAAGGCTAGAGCTCTGGTCCCTCTACATTGTGTACATGTATATTTATTTATACGTAATAAAGTGTTATAAAGGCCAGATCAACATTGTAGAGTTGACAAGCTGGTGTTCTATACAAGATCATTAGTAAAGCTCTCATTTCTTTGTGTGCTAGTAATTTTTGGTCGTACCAGATCACAATGTGATTTTCTGCTTATGATATCTTTGGATACATCTTGGTTACCACGTCAATTGCATGTTATCACTTAACCTATTTCTTCTAATTATTCAGACGGCAAATCTTAACTTCAGGCTACTGTGGTGAGAAATTCTGCAAACTTTCAACAAATTTCACTAGCTACCTTTTCAGATCTTGGGATAAATAACATATCCATGCCAGAGTATTTAACCTCAGTCGACAAAAAGATGGACTTTTTCTACTTCTAAGTCTAAAAATGTTGTTCGAAAAATTTGATAAGGTACTCTTACTGGCCTACAACCTGTGGAAATTTTATTAGTATGAGCATTAGATTTGACAGTCAGAGATCACCATAAAGATTTGTGGTTGTTACAACCCTAATGCTTTACTAGTATATGTACCGGTATGTTGGTAGAGTGGATATCTCTTTAGATTCGTTTGTGGTTTCACAGGATCTGTGTGGGGATCCTGATCTCAGAATGCATCCTTGCTACAAGACCTTTCCCTCCACCTTTCTCTTCTTAATTCCAGAACCCTGGTAAATGGCTTTACTGAACATACTAGTCCATTGATGACGTCACATCAGCCAATCAGGTGGTTCGCTCTGCTCTGTTTCGAAGGGGTCATGCATGGATGAAACACTGCCAGTATGTCTCACTCAGCATCTCAGCCAATCAGAAGCACATGTGTCAAAAGACCGCTTCATTTTTGGCAGTTTAAATGAAAATCAGCTTGTCTCATCAATATGTAATGTTTTTGTACAGGCCATTAGTATGCACACTTGACTAATATAGCTCAATGACAATGGTCGTTATTTCAATGCCATGATGAAGCTCGCAATCCAGTCACAACCCAAACTAGTCACAAATAATCAGATTTCTCTACTGTAGCATTTGCACTAACTTTCTCGCTTTTTTAAAGTTTACCCAGCTCATTATGTAATCTCTGTTGCATTCTCTGAAAGATTCTACATGCCACGATCAATATATTTCATGTTATAGTCAACAATTATATATGCATTATGCAATATGTTTCTGTCCAGCTGTTTGATCTCGTGGAAAAGTCTACTACTGATCAATGGTTGCCTTATGTTAGGCTGATCATCCAATGTGATGTTCATGTAAACTCCAGAGCTGCCAGCAAAAGCAGAGAACATTCTGGGAAACTGCTGATGATGCATCCAATGGAAGCTGCAAATTAGACTTGTGGATGCATGAATTATCACTTATAATCAGGGTTTTCCCACTTTGTTTCAAAATCTGCAGTGTGTGCTACATTATGTTTGGTGAAGTTTTGAGGCACACTTGTTCTACTGACCCCAGAATTCTGGGAACTGGAGATATCACATGGAAAACAATGTTAACATATGAGCAGGACAAAAATGTTAACAGATGGATGGACCATACAGCTTTCAGTTGGTGTATAAAAATGCAAAAGTGTGAATATAAAATCCCAAACTTACATGAACTGCCCCTAGTAAAAGAACTGCACTTATATACTTTATGATAACAGTCAAATCAGGACACAAAATGGGACAAGCAATATGAGCAATTTATGTTCATTTTATTTTACACCACACAGAAATATACATCAATGTGGAGATGCATGCAGGTATAGGTCAACATGTACAAAACCTCTCCACTCTAATGTGGATATTTCACATGCATGGGTCATGTACAAAACCTCTCCACCCTAAAGTGGATATTTCACATGCATGGGTCAACATGTACAAAAAAATCTCTCCAGACTTTACATATATCACATGAATAGCTGCACTAGGTGACCCAGAGCTGTCAAAATCCTAGATTAGAAGAACTTGACATTGAAGAAAATTAAAATCCACTGTACATAAATTTATACATCGCTTCATTCACAAACTAATACAGCACTTTATAATCTTGTAGCTTCAGAAGCTCCCAAATATCTCCATAAATTGTGTCAAAATAACAAAACTCACAACAATCCATACAAAAGTGTCATATCGAAATCCATTGAAAACCTTTTTAAAAAGTCTCATTATATTTCTCTTGTGTCTTTATACCATGAGTTGATTTCAAACTCCACAACAGGAAGGGAATATTCTGAATCCAGGATAACTCCATCTTCATACACATGTACTATATATATATCTTTGAAAAGTTCTGACTTTAGCCGTTTAACTGAAGTATGCCAAATTTATAATTATTCAAACAGGTCAACAACATAGCTATCCAGATTAATGTTACTGTTCATATCAAATATACAACACTAATAACTGAACAAACGATTCAAATTCTTCTGGCTTAAAATTAGCCAATCACACTATGGTAGAAATCAACAAAACACTGATTCACATTGATAATATGTAAAGAAATGCACCATCAACAAATTGGCCTGGTATTGAAGCAACTATGGGTCAGAGAGTAAACGGAAACTGTCAAGACAACAGATAACTTCCCAATTGAATAATAAATTAGTTCAACATGTTCAAGAAGATGTAAAGCTCACACACACCAAGAAATATTTTCTATAGGTGGACTTGAAATGTAATTGAATGCACAGATAACCAAATTGCATTGTATTGTGTATTTTTTCTCATCATTTCAATCCTTTTTCAACCACTGAAACGTGGTACTCATCATGCTGCCTGCAGCCAAACTGTAATGATCCACCATGGATGTATATTATTATTATTGGTTATCCGTTACATGTCACAAATTGATGCACAATGTCATTCATCTCTAATCTCTCTTATTATTGGTATATCCTGTCTTCTTGGTGAACATCTTATACTGAATAGTCTCAGAGAATGGATATAACACATGAACCACCCTCCCATGAAGGTAGTTGACATTCTCCTGCTCTGGTGATGTTCCTGCCTGGTCATCTAGAAAGTATGAGCATTTCGGCAGACACCGCAGCCTAGAGCGAATTCTTCTCCGGTCGGAGGGTGTTGCACATGAAGTGGACATTCATCTCCCTCCAGCTGTTTACCTCTTGGCCCTGACAAAGTTCAATGAAGAAATAGAATCAAACCCTTGCAGAGTGTCAGACAAAGCAGTTCAAAGAAAGCATGCTGGGATGCATTCAATATTCATTTTGTCAATTTCCCATATATTCACATGTGTCTTTCTATTAAGTGTGCTCTCCCCAAATTATCCAGTCAAAACAAATTTGCGATTTTTTATGATTAACTGATTTTGGGGTCACAGTGACCTTGACCTCAAGCTTGGTATGCGACATATCATCTCTCTCTTAATGTTTCCACAGACAGAAAATTGCAACTGAAGATAGCAAACTGTCACTGATATAGACCAGACCAGAGATATGGTCCGGACAAGAAATTATTTACTGATGGGATAAAGGGCCATAACTCTGTGGAGAATCATCGACACACGTAAATACGAAGCTGCGCATCTGAAAACCCTTCGGCTCTGGGCGCCAGCCATTCATAATGTATTCAATTTGAAGCAAGACTTCAGGAACACCAAGCAGTCAAGTGACAAATATACAGATTATGAAAAAATTTGCCATTAGAAATGGCCTCTAAGGTTTATGTCCAATCAGAGAAGTCGGTATTCATTACATAAGTCTGTTGATGCATCGATGATGTATACCAAATTTTGTCATAGAGCATTTGAAAATTATCAGAGATAGAGATCATTAATGATTTCGCATAAATTAAAGATGGCCGCCCATCCTTCCCACCACTCAGAGAAACTGATGTGGTTATTCATTGCAAGTGTCTTGATACATGGATGCTGTATACCAAGTTTCATATAGAACACTGAAATGGTATCAAAGATATACATCATCAAAGATTTTGCATAAATTAAAGATGGCCACCAAGGTTTCCGCCCAATCAGAAACACCAGAACTGCCATTTATCGTAAGTCTATTGATGCATCGATGATATATGCCAAATTTTACATCGAGCACTCGAACGGTATCAGAGATAGAGATCATTAATGATTTCGCATAAATTAAAGATGGCCCGCCATCCTTCCTGCCACTCAGAGGAACTGATGTGGTTATACATTGCAGGTCTCTTGATACATCGATGCTGTATACCAAGTTTCGTATAGAACACTTGAATGGTATCAAAGATATATATCATTAAAGATTTTGCATAAATTAAAGATGGCCGCCAAGGTTTCCACCGAATCAGGGAAACTGATTTGGTCATTCCTTTGAAGTTTCTTGATGCATCGATGATCTATACCAAGTTCACACACGGAACAGTGAAATGGTACCTAAGATACACAAGATTAATGATTTCGCATAAATTAAATATGGCCGCCAAAGTTTCCAACCAATCAGGTCCAGATTCAATAGGGTTCTGGGTCATGAGCATACATCGATGCTGTATACCAAGTTTCGTATAGAACACTTGAATGGTATCAAAGATATATATCATTAAAGATTTTGCATAAATTAAAGATGGCCGCCAAGGTTTCCACCGAATCAGGGAAACTGGTTTGGTCATTCCTTTGAAGTTTCTTGATGCATCGATGATCTATACCAAGTTCACACACGGAACAGTGAAATGGTACCTAAGATACACAAGATTAATGATTTCGCATAAATTAAATATGGCCGCCAAAGTTTCCAACCAATCAGGTCCAGATTCAATAGGGTTCTGGGTCATGAGCATATGGATGTGCAGTGCAAGTTTGGTGTGCCTAGGGTAAGTCGTTCTAAAGATATCTTGGTAACGAGAAAGCTGTGATGGTTTCGCATAAATTAAAGATGGCCGCCAAAGTTTCCAACCAATCAGGTCCAGATTCAATAGGGTTCTGCGTCATGCGCATACGGATGTGCACTGCAAGTTTAGTGTGCCTAGGGTAAGTCGTTCTGAAGATATCTTGGTAACGAGAAAGGTGTGACGGACGGCCACACAGACGGACAGACGTACATGGCGACGACAATACAAAAACCTGAGAGTGAACATCTGCAAGGTACTACACATCTTCCAATTAAGTTCGAAGTTGTCCATCATTTTTTCGCATTTGTAACTGAGATATGGTCCGGATAAAAAAATGGTTGACGACCGGACATGTTGATTACTGATGAAGAGAAAGTAATACAGATTGTGAATGTTCTAAGTTAAATGGATATACAGATGTGGAGAGTTTCATTGGTATTATTAAATAGCTTTTGTTTAACCTTACTACCAAATTTCATACAATTTTAGACCGGAGGGTACTTCCTGCAGATGCCAAAAAGTTAATTTATTTCTCATACAATCCCTTTGAACATCTTGGTCTATTTAGGTTGATTTACCACTAGATCCTTACAGACAAATACAATTACAGCATATTGAAAGGCAATTGCTGCATTAACCATTCTAGCACATAATTTGTTAAAGCCATCGTAAACCCTCAAGTAAAGTTTCTATCAAATGAAAGACCATTGCAAACAGTGTGGGAAAATATTTATTGTAATTTTTTACGATTTTATTACACAGAGTAAACTGCAAATAAAGCATGGTATTCTATGGTGGTCTGTTGCAATCATATCTAGATCTAGTGACGTCACACTGCCTTAATACATATATTTCAAACTGTGTATGCACTTTCCAATGCTGGATTCAAGCTTAAGGTGTGTATACTTTGAGTTTCAACACAGGCTCACTGTTCCAATGTGCATGTTTCACCAAAATCTGGAAGATGGTAACTCATAAGTGTTGAGTCAATTTGAATCTTGCATTTAATTTCCCCGATTTTGGTTAAACATTTAACACTGCACAACTACAGGGCACTGGCCACATATCATGCAAATTTCACAATTGTCCATACAATATTAACCAAGATCCAGCCCGGACAAGTCCCAATTCATGGAGATTTCAGGAACCAAGGCCCATAACTCTTGCAAATATAAGCGAAACACGGAGTAACTTCACGCTGCAAAACTACAGGGCACTGACCACGTATCATGCAAATTTCGTAATTGTCCATACAATATTAACCAAGATCCAGTCCGGACAAGTCCCAACTCAACGAGATTCCAGGAACCAAGGGCCATAACTCTTCAAAATATAACCGAAATTGGAGAAAAACTCTACGCTGCACAACTACGAGGCACCGGCCACATTTCATGCAAGTTTAATTGCTGTCCATCAAATATTAACCGAGATATGGTGCGGACAAAATATTCGGACAGATGGACAGACGGACGGAAAGACGGACAAAGCGATCGCTATATGCCCTCCCTCTAGGTGGGGTGGGGGGGGGGGCATAATAATGAGGAATGGCACTTATGCAAGCCTGCAAGTGGCTCACAGTGAAAATATAGGAGGAAATTTGCCAAAATATAGGAGAAATGTAGGAATTTTCTTAATAAAATATAGGAAATAAAGGAGTGCGAGAGCGGTCACTACTACATTGTATGTTCCAACCAAATTTGGTAGTTTTCTGGTGTTTAATGAAATTATTTTCACTTCCATAGTGGTGTCAATTAAGGAGACGCGCTCTGCTGACTGGTTCAAGAAAGAGAGATTTAAATGCTTTTATATTTGCCGAGCGAGATGAGGGAATTTTTTTCCGGAAATGTGTTTCCTCATGCCAATTTGACTCATTGCAGAGCATTGGTGAACGTTTTCATGACAAAAAGTCAAAATATAGGAAATATAGAAGGTTTTGAGTAAAATATAGGAATGACTAAAAATTGCAGGCTTGCTTATGGGCCTCCATCCAAAGTTTGTTGGCAATTTTGCTTGGTTGGCAAAAATGAGAAAAATAAATAAAAATTTTGGACAGTGATGGAACTATTCATTTACAGCATACTTTTTTCATGGGTTTACTCTCCCTTTAAACAACATACCAGGCAGCTAATACATGCATATTTATTTGGAGAGACAGAAATACACTGAACAGACAGAAATACATGTACTAACAGAAATTCAGTAGTGTTAATATTGACAGTTCAAAGAAAGTTCAGTGTGTTTTGGGTGTAATTAATGAGGACATACAGTTAATTATTTCTGTGATATAGATTGAATCAGCAGAGGGTAGATAATAACACATGACATGTAGTCTAGCATCACTGACATTGTATTTATGGATTATTAATGCTAACAGATTAATGTGGTTGCCATGGTTTTAGCAGATAAATATTATAAAACATCCACTAAAATAACGACCATGACCACTAATGAGCAGAGATTAATTGGCTCTGAAAATAAAGAATTTGTAGGACAGTGGCACACCTAATTACCAAGTTCATCATTTTAAATAGGTCACATATCTCCTTGTAGTATAATAATCTTGTGGAGTAATATTTGCTTGGTGAATGCAATAAAATAAGAGAACTAAATATTAAGCTTACAGTTTATACTTTTTAATGTTGCAAAGGGTCCAGTTCAGAGATGCTATGTGGAATATTTATCTGCTAATCTTTGTCCATTGTGTATATTTCTGGTTCTCAGTTCTTATGTAATTAGGCCTATTGAGTCATGATGACCTCCACATTTAGTCTGTGATAATGGGAAATTGTGATGTTAATCAGTATAGCATTGAAAATATACATGCATTCATTCACCGGCTTGTATCATAATGTTTGAAAAACATCACCCACTTGTAAATCTACTTATAGTCTATTTGGTATTTAGTGGTCAGCCTACAGTGTGTACAGTGCATTTTTTATGTTTTATGATGCTATGCTTCATATCCCGGGGGGTGGGGGTCTACTTAGTCACACTTAAGGTTATTTCACTTATACAGTGACTGCCATTTTGAATGGTGGAGGAAGCCGGAGCCGCATTTCAGGTAAAATACTGTCTTATCTACCACAGATAGTGCTATTCTTTTTATACATGTGTCCTCATTACATCAGACCAATTGACTCTTGCCAGAATTTTGATTGAAGGTACGCTCGATTATTAAAGCTGGGATATACCCTTAAACCTGATGATGTTTAATCACATTTCAATACCACGATGCAATGGCAGCTATTAAAATGACAGGTGAGAAGCAAAAGATTACAATCCAATTTTCTCGTCACCTGTCATCGCTCATGAAACACATTTATTTTAATTGCCAACACAGGATCACTGGCCAGGTACTGATGGTATGTAACTGGCACACAAAATTTAATCTCTAGTAGCACTCTAAATCTTTGCCTCATGATGATGCCATATGATGCCTTTTTCTGAAACCACAGAGTAGATGCTGGGCTGCCCCATAGACCCTTCAGAATGTTCACAAGTAAACTGTTACCTACAAAACAATTCTGTGGAGCCACAGGTATTACTAAACATTTTTGATCTGGACCAGTGATTTAGCATATTTAATACTGCTTGACATAATTGTTAACGAGTTAAACTTATAAATTTATTAATTTGTTTGAAGCTTCAAATGGCGTCACTAATGAATTTATTCATTTGTCTGAGGCATCAAATGCTGTCATCATGGAATAGAATGGGGTGTCAAATGGCGTCATTGTGGGGCAATGGTAGCAACCCTCTACTGGGCAAAAAGTTAATTTAGTTTTTAGGTTACATACATGGCTTCTTACTTTGCTGCACCTGCACTGTACATCAACAATTAAATCAACGTTTATGTTAAATAACTGATGAAGTCTGATTTCAGAGTAATCGAATACCCATCACTTAGGCAAGGATGAACGATGAAACATAGGGTTATAAGGGTTAGGAAAGGGTGAGTGAGTGAATAGGGTTTAACGTCGCTTTCAACATTTTTCCAGCTATATCACGACGGGGAAGGGAAGGGAGGGGAGGGGGAGGGGAAGGGGAACCTACTTGTAACAGAGCAGATCTAATGCTGCCATTTTATAGTGCTGTCCCCCTGAAATATCATGCCGTAGGCAGACATGACACCCCACTCAGTCACATTATACTGACACCGAGCGAACCAGTCCTTGTTCTATCCTCTTAATGCTGAGCGTAAGCGAGGGAGCAACAAGTTCTATTTTTCAAGTCTTAGGTATGACCCGGCCTGGGATCGAACCCAGAACCTACCGCTTACGAGGCCGACGCTCTAACCATTAGACCACCGCAGTGCGGTGGGTTAGGAAAGGTCGGGGTTAGGGAGACTGAAGGTCATCATCCCTAACCCTAGGGAGACTGAAGGTCATCGAGGTTCAGTAATACCGAGTTATCACTAACTTACCAGCAGGACAGTGAGGAAGTTCATGTTTAGGAATATTTGTGACCCGCTGGAAGTCGTCGTGACAAGCATTACAGAAATGTGTCGTCCCAAAACAGAAGAAGACAGCCACGGAGCAGCAATAACGACACTTGTACTCGAGGAAATCTGTCCCATGTTTTGGACACATCTACAAGAGAATGGATGATACAAGCTACATTTAATATCTTCCAGATTATATGTGTATAAATCACAATCTCATTCTCTCGATGTAATAGTGATGGCTGACGCTGGAGACTGGAATATCCAGGGCATGAGAGCTAGGGCTTCCTGTTATCTCATTGTTTGCTTCCTTTCATTACTGTTGAATAACAAAACTTCGCTTAACCATGGATAATAGAAGCATCATCTAGACACTTGCAACATTTCACAGGAAGACAAACTGATGCACGCTTAGACTTTGTGGTTCAAGATTTTAAAGTAACAGTGGAAAGAAATGGTCACAGAGGTACAGATGAATGAACACCAGCTGTCTCCATCGTTAAAACATCATGCGCATAGTGGAAAGATCTCATAGCGAAGAACTGGTGGCTGATGTAGTCCATGAGCCAGACCAGATATCGGTACCACCTGGGGTGGCAAATTCTCATTATGTTGTTTTGAAAGTCCTATATCCATAGATGGAAAATCGACCATAGAGATTACATCCACCATAACTGGCGCTGCTGCTGCGGGGGCCATGGCCCTCTATGGTCGTTTTTTTTTGGTCGATGATATCTCATATCATTGATGAAGAGTATTGATTTGAATATGGAGATATTGCTGATGAGCTTAACATAATCTGATACAGCGGATGGCACCCATATTGGATTATGCACATCAATAAAACATAATACCAACTGTCCTTTCACCAATGTCCATGCACTCCCCAAGTTTGAAGTAGATTGGTTGAATCGTTCTAGAGTTATTGTCCAGACAATATCTAAATGCTGAAAATCTAAGATGACTGATGGTGGCCATCTTGGATTACACAGGTAACTGAAAAAGCAATGACAACTGCCCTCTCACCATGTCAAGCCAAACTGCAAGTTTGAAGTCGATCAGTTGAATTATTCTAGAGTTGCTGTCCAGACAAGATGCAACTGCTTAAAATGCAACATAATCCAATATCGCTCGTAGATGGCAGCCAAATTGGATTATGCTCGTTCATGAAACACAATCCTAACCGGGATCTTACGAAGGTCAAGGGACTCCCCAAGTTTGAAGTAGATCCATTGAATCGTACTCCAGCTATTGTCCGAACAAGATCAAACTGCTTAAAATCCAATGAAATCCAGTATGGCTGATGGTGGCCATATTGGATTAAGCACATCCTTGAAAAACGATCCTAATCCTCCTCTCAACAATGTCAAGGCACTCCCCAGGTATGAAGTAGATCGGTTGAATCGTTCTCGAGTTATTGTCCGGACAAGATCCAACTGCTTACAATCCAATATCACTGACGGCGGCCATATTGGATTACGCACATTGCTGAAAAACAATCCCAACCGTCCTCTCACCAATGTCGAGGCACACCCCAAGTTTGAAGTAAATCAGTTGAATCGTACTCCAGTTATTGTCCAGACAAGATCAAACTGCTTAAAACCCAATGAAATTCAGTATGGTTGATGGTGGCCATATTGGATTAAGCACGTCCTTGAAAAACAATCCTAACCCTCCTCTCAACAATGTCAAGGCACTCTCCACATATGAAGTAGATCGGTTGAGTCGTTCTCGAGTAATTGTCCGGACAAGATCCAACTGCTTATAATCCAATATGGCTGACGGCGGCCATATTAGATTACGCACATTGCTGAAAAACAATCCCAACCGTCCTCTCACCAATGTCAAGGCACACCCCACGTTTGAAGTTGATCGGTTAAATCGCTCACGAGTTATTGTCCGGACAAGAAAATCTAAGATCCAACTGCTTATAATCCAATATGGCTGACGGCGGCCATATTAGATTACGCACATTGCTGAAAAACAATCCCAACCGTCCTCTCACCAATGTCAAGGCACACCCTAAGTTTGAAGTTGATCGGTTAAATCGTTCACGAGTTATTGTCCGGACAAGAAAATCTAAGATCGTACTGCTTATAATCCAAAATGGCTGACGGCGGCCATATTTGATTACGCATATTGCTGAAAAACAATCCCAACCGCCCTCTCACCAATGTCAAGGCACACCCCAAGTTTGAAGTTGATCGGTTAAATCGTTCACGAGTTATTGTCCGGACAAGAAAATCTAAGATCCAACTGCTTATAATCCAATATGGCTGACGGCGGCCATATTAGATTACCCACATTGCTGAAAAACAATCCCAACCGTCCTCAAGTTTGAAGTTGATCAGTTAAATCGTTCACAAGTTATTGTCCGGACAAGAAAATCTAAGATCCAACTGCTTATAATCCAATATGGCTGACGGCGGCCATATTAGATTACCCACATTGCTGAAAAACAATCCCAACCGTCCTCTCACCAATGTCAAGGCACACCCCAAGTTTGAAGTTGATCGGTTAAATCGTCACGAGTTATTGTCCGGACAAGAAAATCTAAGATCCAACTGCTTATAATCCAAAATGGCTGACGGCGGCCATATTGGATAACGCACATTGCTGAAAAACAATCCCAACCGTCCTCTCACCAATGTCAAGGCACACCCAAGTTTGAAGTTGATCGGTTAAATCGTTCACGAGTTATTGTCCGGACAAGAAAATCTAAGATCCAACTGCTTATAATCCAATATGGCTGACGGCGGCCATATTAGATTACGCACATTGCTGAAAAACAATCCCAACCGTCCTCTCACCAATGTCAAGGCACACCCCAAGTTTGAAGTTGATCGGTTAAATCGTTCACAAGTTATTGTGCGGACAAGAAAATCTAAGATCCAACTGCTTATAATCCAAAATGGCTGACGGCGGCCATATTGGATAACGCACATCGCTGAAAAACAATCCCAACCGTCCCCTCGCCAATGTCAAGGCACACCCCAAGTTTGAAGTTGATCGGTTAAATCGTTCACGAGTTATTGTCCGGACAAGAAAATCGGACAAGAAAATCTAACATCCAACTGCTTATAATCCAAAATGGCTGACGGTGGCCATATTGGATTACGCACATTGCTGAAAAACAATCCCAACCGTCCTCTCGACAATGTCAAGGCACACCCCAAGTTTGAAGTTCATCGGTTAAATCGTTCACGAGTTATTGTCCGGACAAGAAAATCTTACGGAACTACGGAATTACGGAACTACAGAATTACGGAATTACGGAATTACGGACACCGGTGTTTCTAAGTCCCCCCCCTACTAAGTAGCGGGGGGCAAAAAAAACTTTGAAAGCAAGCCGGGACTCACAGCTTAGTGGTAGTAATCACCTCTTAAAGACGGACACCCGAGTCCAATCTGAGGGACCAGATTTGGCGGTAGGGGAAATATAAAGTTGAATAACTTTGCAAGTAATGGTGATATAATGACATTTGGCCACTCGAAATGTTGGTAATCTGATCCTCTATATGTTGGTATCTGTTATATGCTAATAGTTATGTAGGTCACCAGAGGTCAAAAGGTCACGAAATCTGACCCCTCTCTAAAACGTGACCACCTGTAGGAAAACTCGCTGCAGATACCATGCCAATGGGACTTTCTCAACCTAAATGGGTTCAAATGGAAGCCAAGAAGTACCCTATTCTATAAAAAGTCTAAACAAGTGGAGTTTATTATTATTTAGACTGTGGCACAGAACTGTTTTTGACGCATTTTCAAAAATGGTATTTTTATTGCGCTAAAAACAGGCAAAATTGTATGAAGTTGGACAGCTTGAAATTAGTTGCATATTTTGACAAATAGCTACTCCAAATGCTAATGGCCATGTCTTAGGTCTATTCAGGGATTAGTTAAGCTACATTTTGAGGTAATTAGGCCACCAGAGGTCAAGGTCAAAGATTGTCAATTATTAATTTTCTACATTTTTTACTTGGGACTTTTACAAACCAGCATTCTACCAAAGGTCATCATATATCAAACTGATCGTTATGGTACCAGGAGTAAGGAAATGCATGATGCCAAGGTTGAATACAATTACAAGCCAAGTTGTGACCTATTTTCCAGGGGTGTGTGGGGGGGAGGAGATATCAACCGTTCTTGAATGTAACTGTACTATAAATTTAGGCTGCTAATAACCTACTCTGTTGTTATGATTTTAGTGCTGCAGGTTAGAGAAGCATAGCCAATATATGTTAATAAGCTTCCCCAGAATGGCTGACCACCCTCCAAGAAGAGCGGGTGACGTTAGGTATTGCGGTGTGGGGGGGGGGGTCTGTTCGGCAATGTTTTTTACACAATAAGGAATGGACCTACTTCCATCTGAAAAGTGTACATTATGATGAGGAAGAGTCCTGATTCTCAATAGTATGTATAACTATTTGCCATACAGATGCCCATCCGCCATGTCGTACATTCCTCGTCAGCTTCTTGTCATTCCTCTGGTTTATTACAGGAATTAATGTTAGTATCGGAATGGCGGAATTCAGTGTTGCTGCCCCTACCAAGAAGGCCAGATTGGACATTGACGTAGAATCCTGCATATTTTGTTCTGCGTCTTTCTCAAGGAAGAATCCACCTGTCCTTCCCGACACGACGAAGCTGTAATCGTTATTTTCAGCCTGCAACCAACACCAGGATGAAACTGAACAATTCTTACTCGAGAATAAAACAGACATCCTCGATGGAGTGAAAACATTTAGATATCACAGAGATTGTAGGTCGACATATTGCATTCGGCACAACATACAGAGATTAATTAAGCAGAGGGATAGTGGCAGCAGTAGCAGTTCATTGGCTGCTTCTACCAACAGTAAAACAGGTTGCTGTTATCAGAAGATCACAATTGTCGAAATCTGCATTTGACTGGAAAAGCAATTGCTTTATTTGTGGCATGCACTGTTTTTCTTCTCACAGATATTCAGCAAGCAATGCTAACTAGTCCCTGGTAGCAACAGTCGTAGACGACACGTGTGATAATATCTATACAAAGGTTGTAGATGCTGCAGAAAAGCAATGAGACTTCGAAATGCTTCAACGCCTTCGTGGTGCTGGACCAGATCTAGTAGCCGCAGATGCCAGGTATCACCGGAAAAAGAACTGTTTTCCGACTCGAATTTACCTGCCATGATATATTTTGGAAGACAGTTCTTCTTCCGGTGATACCTGGCATCTGCAGCTACTAGATCTTGTCCAGCACCACGAAGACGTTGAAGCATTTCAAAGTCTCATTGCTTCTCTGCAGCATCTACAACCTTTGTGTACATATTATCACACGTGTCGTCTACGACTGTTGCTATCAGGGACCAGTTAGCATTGCTTGGTGAATATCTGTGAGAAGAAAAACAGCGCATGCCGCAAATAAAGCAATTGTTTTTCCAGTCAAATGCAGATTTCACAATGCAGATTTCGACAATTGTAATCTTCTGATAACAGTAGTGGCATCTCCTTGCTCCACTGTCCCTCTGCTTAATTATCCTCCCCCCCCCCCCCATTTCCGGAGCATAACTTGACAACCGCTACTTGGATTCCTCTCAAATTTGGTTCTCCGCTACCACACCATGAGACCTCGCTTGGGGTGCGTTTGGTGCACCTAGAGTCAAAACTTTCTTTGTCGATCCAGTAAATTTCATTTTCGGGCATAACTTGACATCAGCTAGTTGGATTCTTCTCAAATTTTGTATGTAGTTATCTTTTCCATGAGACACTTGCTTGGGATTGCATTTGACGCGTGTAAATAACCCATGTTAATGATGTATATATATATATATATTCTCCAGTAGAATAGTTCTATATTTCTACATGTCAAATATTGCATGTTCCTTTTCAGTATTAGAGGAGGATGGCTGGGAGACTGTTCAGAGAGGTGGTAAAGTTCGACCCAAATCTGCATCAACTAAAAATTCACTGGCTGTTAGACAAGCTAACTCTGTCAATAACAATGCCTCTGCCTCAGAAAGTACTAAGAATAGCAGCGGTAAGCCTAGTCCCCCAACATATAGTGCTCAATCTAGTGGTAGTGGTCCCCCTAGGACTGTCTCTAGTGGCAATATTAGGAGTGATGATGGTATAGATAGTGGAGTACAGCCGAGTCAGTCACAACCCCAGCTGCATAGGACGAGTAGCAAGGATGACAGTGAGAAGGAAAACAAACCGCTTGACTCATTTTCAGTGGAACGTATACATGTTGACAATTTGACGATAGATTTGAACAATGTAGACTTGGATGGAGAGGGTAATTTAATAGACTCGTCACGATCTGAGTTGGATGAGTATCGTAGAAGCCTCGAGAAAATCAATGATCCTTACGACAGTGATGACGAAGCGGAGGATGTTCACAACACTGTTGAGGAATCTTGGCGGGAAAATGGGTCAAGTGACCCGAGAACTGCAGAGGATTATGAGGGTTCATATCTAGAGAATGAAAGTGAAAGTGCAGTCAAGGAGTTTGAAGATGAGGAGTACTGTAGAGATTTACGATTTGACCAGTCGTTACAAGAACAGGAGGAAATAGACGAAGAGGATGACCGCCTTACCCAGCATGCTGAGCAACTCGATATAGTAAGTTATGCTGTAAATAAATTCAGGTCTTATATGTTATTTATTAGAAGCAATTCTCATGTTCCAATTCTTGAATTAAGTTTATCCTAGAGCCTTGGCTAGGTCTGATAGTCCTACTAAGATTTGAATTGAACAATTCAAAGCCTGAAAATAAGGCACAGGCCATGAATCTGTCATCCCTATCAGAGGATATGATACATACCTTTTAACCCATCATACCTGTATCTGTATATGAAGAGGGTCTATCTCATTCTGATTTACAGGGGGTTTATTAGAAATTTCAGATGCTTATTTTCAGGCTTGCAATTCTGACCTTTGTTATTGTTCTCGTTTTACAGGCTCTTGCCTCGGCAGAAGATGAGGAGGATAGTTTGACAGAGAAGTTGGAGCAGGAGCAGGAGAAGGCCATACAGAATGCCATCAAGGAGGAGGAGACGTGGCTGGAGGAGCTGGCACGAGAGGAGAGTAAGGAGATAGAGATGGAGGCAGAGTCAGAGAGTGATCTAGCTATCAGTCAGGTGAGAATCTGTCTGGATTTCCTGTAAACTTTTGATGAAAAAGAAGGCATTGGGGCAGGGGGTGGAAGATGGGGTGGATTATGATGTACAGATTATTGTTGAGAAATAGTGAGGCAAAGAAATTGCTCTACCAGTCATCAGACAATGTTGAGCAGAGAAGTGGAAATTTCGTAATTTTCATCTGTGTATCTCATTCCAGTATTATGTTGTTTTAAAACAAACTTGACATACTCTTCATAATGTGTCCAATTGTCTTCCAGACAACTGTCAGCTCTCTGGATACATCAACTTCTAACACGGACTGGGACACCATGCTGGCCACATTTGATGGTAAATTTACCTTCTTTTCTCAAATATCCTCTTAGAGGCTTCGAGTGCTGGTCAAGGGGAGTTAACTTTGGTCCTGATTGTTGCCTTACAGATAGAATGTTACTGACATCATGGTGCAACACATGATATCTGCAACTTTTCGTTAACTCAGAACTATACATGTCAATTTTAATCCAAACATTTCCAAAAAAATCAGTCTAGAGTTGATCTTACGTGACATTGGGACCTTCTTACAACACTATTTTCCAATCATCTGGCCTGCAAAGAGCTAAACGCTTATTTCGGGCCTTTATTTACGGGAATTCGATAAAGGACGCCTTGCCTGAACCCTCTAACTTATGCAGGGCATAACATAGCATGAAAGCCCATATTGTCTTGTGTTTCTGTCTGAGATTACGTTATTGTCTGCATCTGCTATGCTGCTGTATGACTTAAATCTTGTACAGCCGATACAGAGAATCGCCACAACACGAGTTGGGGAGATCTGGTGGAGGTTGACGAGGCTGATGCTGGACGGACACCAGGACATGGAGTCCATATGCATGAAAAACTCTCCTCTCCCTCACGTAAAAGGTATGACTGCCTGGAGGAATCATGGATTCTCTCTGTCCAATTCTTTGTTCCCACTGATAAATGAATGAATCACAAGAACATGTTTCCAGATTCAAAGAGAGGCTCTCATGGCTACTAGGACAAGAATTTTAGATTTTAGCTATTGAATGACCTGCATGCAGAATTTTCATCTTGCCAAGTTAATGGCTATATACGGTATCCTCTAATAATCCAATCAACCTATCAGTTCAATCACCTGCAATTTTTTGGACAAGATTTAATCAGTCCTAATTAATTATTCTAACATGCTCCACGTTATAGCCGTGCGTTGATTGGTCCAGACCTCAAAACATACGGAGATTATCACACGATAATCTTCATTTGTTTGTTGTGATCTGTTACATTCACGTGCCGAAATGGTGACGTCTCATTCTTGTGACGCAGTGCCACAAAGTTGAGCGACGATTGGTTCATTCAGTGCGCAGTGGGCGGAGTTCACACAGCTGCAGCTCGTGAATGGACAGCACGCGCGAGCATGGCCCGCAAACCAGTCACGAAATTCTCGCAGAAAATTTGCCATTCCGCTTATGAAATGAGGAAATATTTATCATTGTGCATGTTAGAATGGAGTTAATGACCTTCTTAGTGGATATTATCGTGTAATAATTTTTCGATGTTTAGTTTTAGACCTCATCAAAAAACCTCGCGGCTACGCCGCTCGGTTTTTTGATTGACGGTCTAAAACTAAACATCGAAAAATTATTACACGATAATATTCACTTAGGCGATCATTAACTCCTAAATCACTCTCTAAAATTCCTAAAATAAAGAAGAAATAATGGATTATCTGATTTGGACTATTAGATGTATGTCAACTTGATGCGTTCTCCAGTCAGAGCCCAATGAACCTGATGAATCTGATAGTAGTTAAAGTTGAATTGCAAAGTTGCAATTTTTTGCCGTATTTCGATTGAATGGATGTTAAAAGATGCATCAGCTTGGTAAAACGAACATCAAGGATCAAGTTAAAGGTGAATGGAAATTGGTAAACAATGGTCTATCCCTTGATTTTGGCTCTGTTTAGGCTCTGTATCCAGAAACAATATGCACTATAGCTATACATGTTATATGTGGTGGCTGTGTTCGGTGATGTTGCTGAAAGCACTAAGTCACAACATGCCCACCACATCAATGGAACGACAAATGCAGTCACTGTCTCATGACATCACAACTTGAGATTCACAGAGCCTTACTGAGAAATATTGCGGAGGATGACATCCATGTTCAGTACCGTTGATTAAGTGTGAAATTAATCTGTCCCAATACATTTGATCACCCCCTGTTTTTATGATGGGAAATTTTCATTCCTGTGATTGAATTATGCGAGGATTTACCATATGGTCTGAACTGCATATAACGGGTATTATCTATGATTAACTACATATGACAAGTATTATCTATGATTAACTACATATGACAGGTATTATCTATGATTAACTACATATGACAGGTATTATCTATGATTAACTACATATGACAAGTATTATCTATGATTAACTACATATGACAAGTATTATCTATGATTAACTACATATGACAGGTATTATCTATGATTAACTACATATGACAGGTATTATCTATGATTAACTACATATGACAGGTATTATCTATGATTAACTACATATGACAGGTATTATCTATGATTAACTTTACATATGACAGGTATTTATCTATGATTAACTACATATGACAGGTATTATCTATGATTAACTACATATGACGGGTATTATCTATGATTAACTACATATGACAGGTATTATCTGCGGTCTTCATATGACAGGTATTATCTATGATTAACTACATATGACAGGTATTATCTATGATTAACTACATATGACAGGTATTATCTATGATTAACTACATATGACAGGTATCTATGATTAACTACATATGACAGGTATTATCTATGATTAACTACATATGACAGGTATTATCTATGATTAACTACACTATGACAGGTATTATCTATGATTAACTACATATGACAGGTATTATCTATGATTAACTACATATGACAGGTATTATCTATGATTAACTACATATGACAGGTATTATCTATGATTAACTACATATGGCCAGGTATTACTATCTATGATTAACTACATATGACAGGTATTATCTATATGATTAACTACATATGACAGGTATTATCTATGATTAACTACATATGACAGGTATTATCTATGATTAACTACATATGACAGGTATTATCTATGATTAACTACATATGACAGGTATTATCTATGATTAACTACATATGACAGGTATTATCTATGATTAACTACATATGACAGGTATTATCTATGATTAACTACATATGACAAGTATTATCTATGATTAACTACATATGACAAGTATTATCTATGATTAACTACATATGACAGGTATTATCTATGATTAACTACATATGACAGGTATTATCTATGATTAACTACATATGACAGGTATTATCTATGATTAACTACATATGACAAGTATTATCTATGATTAACTACATATGACAGGTATTATCTATGATTAACTACATATGACAGGTATTATCTATGATTAACTACATATGACAAGTATTATCTATGATTAACTACATATGACAAGTATTATCTATGATTAACTACATATGACAGGTATTATCTATGATTAACTACATATGACAGGTATTATCTATGATTAACTACATATGACAAGTATTATCTATGATTAACTACATATGACAAGTATTATCTATGATTAACTACATATGACAGGTATTATCTATGATTAACTACATATGACAGGTATTATCTATGATTAACTACATATGACAGGTATTATCTATGATTAACTACATATGACAGGTATTATCTATGATTAACTACATATGACAGGTATTATCTATGATTAACTACATATGACAAGTATTATCTATGATTAACTACATATGACAAGTATTATCTATGATTAACTACATATGACAGGTATTATCTATGATTAACTACATATGACAGGTATTATCTATGATTAACTACATATGACAAGTATTATCTATGATTAACTACATATGACAGGTATTATCTATGATTAACTACATATGACAGGTATTATCTATGATTAACTACATATGACAGGTATTATCTATGATTATCTACATATGACAGGTATTATCTATGATTAACTACATATAACAGGTATTATCTATGATTAACTACATATAACAGGTATTATCTATGATTAACTACATATGACAGGTATTATCTATGATTAACTACATATAACAGGTATTATCTATGATTAACTACATATGACAAGTATTATCTATGATTAACTACATATAACAGGTATTATCTATGATTAACTACATGTACATATGACAGGTATTATCTATGATTAACTACATATGACAGGTATTATCTATGATTAACTACATATGACAGGTATTATCTATGATTAACTACATATGACAGGTATTATCTATGATTAACTACATATGACAGGTATTATCTATGATTAACTACATATGACAGGTATTATCTATGATTAACTACATATGACAAGTATTATCTATGATTAACTACATATGACAGGTATTATCTATGATTAACTACATATGACAGGTATTATCTATGATTAACTACATATGACAGGTATTATCTATGATTAACTACATATGACAAGTATTATCTATGATTAACTACATATGACAGGTATTATCTATGATTAACTACATATGACAGGTATTATCTATGATTAACTACATATGACAGGTATTATCTATGATTAACTACATATGACAGGTATTATCTATGATTAACTACATATGACAGGTATTATCTATGATTAACTACATATGACAGGTATTATCTATGATTAACTACATATGACAGGTATTATCTATGATTAACTACATATAACAGGTATTATCTATGATTAACTACATATGACAGGTCAGGGCTCGTTTTTCGTCAAATTTAACCAGAATCCAAATGGATTCCCGTAATTTAGTCACACGGAAATCCATGGGAATCCAATTTTATCGTCGTGGATTACAAGAATGCCAATAATTTGAGTGAGCTAATTTTCTAGTTCAAGTGCTTTCCCATGACATTTGCTATCTATATGTCTCTTTAAGTTTGGTAAGAGAAGGCGAAATGTACCCTGACGCCCATAAGTTTCGACATCTTGGGCTATCCTGCCATGACACATTGACACCAATTTGTTGCAGTTCTTTCGACAAATTTTACAAATTGCACAGATCATCTTTGTGCCAGATTCGTTTTTCTCAAATTCAAATGTCTCTGTAATATCTTTCGGCCATAATTCACAGGAATAAACTGAAATCGGCTTTCCTTTCTCAGAAAGTGAGTCCTTCTCCGCGCTCATCGTGACTTTCGGAATTATTGAAGACTAACAGACAGACTTTATACGTGATCGTTAAAATTTAGAAACAGCATGGAGTCCTGAAAATGTGTGTGGATCCGAAATTTCATATGAATTGTAATTACTCCACCGTAAACGCAATAAAAAGCAAATGAATTCATATCTACACATGGGAAGAGATCTTGTGATTATTTTGATTGATATGAACAGTGACGGCATCAGTAATTTGCAACGAACTGCCAATATTCTTTGTTAAGCAGTACTGCAGTTATGGAAGAATTGTCTCCCTTTACAGGGGTCGAAATGTTTTTTGAGAATTACTTGTCACTGTGACGGGTAACTATTTTTTTTTACTTGTCACCCTGGTACTTCAGCTTGTCACTCCTACTGAAACTTTTTTCACCATACTCTCATCATATATTCCAACCAGTCTCTTCATTTTCCATGCATTGGAGAATTTGAACACACGTTTTTTTTTCGATCGCGAGACATTTATGACAGTGACAAATTTGTCTCCTTCCTTTAGCTCTGCATTGCCAAGATGAATGTCCTTACTCCCTGATGTTAACTCAGTGGGCTCATTTCTGCCACCAGACTGTTCCACTATTAGGAAGTTCAAAGTAAAATGTCAACAGAACGTTCAATTATGAGATTAAATTTGCTGGAACAATATTTTCTTAAGGATCATAACAGCAGGAGGGTTTTATCAACTTTTTTGTGGGTTACCCAGATTAAAAACTTGACTTTGAAAAATTGAGTTTTTGGGAAAATTTGAAATTGAGTTTTACCCCCCAAAAAATGAGTTTTTATCCATGGGAAAATGCGCGCCAAACACGCGCGAAAACTGAGTTATAGTGAATAAATATTGTGTTCTTCAAGAGATAAGTCGAGGTCCCAAATGAAAATGTTGAATTGTTCTGACAAATTATCAAGCAAAATCATTGTTGTTGTTGCATTCACTCGATCAACTCGCGAGTGTTAGACGTTAGCGCTTGTCCGCTTGTCTGGAGCAAGTAAAAATCGGCACAGGCAACGCAACGTTCACGTTAGCTGCCCGTGTTGACAAGCACGATTTCCTTCCGATCAAAATACTCACTGACGAAGTTTTATTGAGCTCTTATTCTCCGAAATAAACGTAAGAATCAATCACCTTGTTCTGATTTCATTTTCGACTTGAAGTTGCCAGGCATGAATAGTCGATAGAAATATAGGCCAATTGCGCTAGATCGTGCCAGTCAATTCGTTTACTTTATCCATTAGTTTTGCCTTTCAAGCGGATCGTGTGCAAATCTAGCGGGAGATTAATCCTGCATGGAGTTTGATGTACCGGAGCTCTCGTGTTGTATGGCAGCGGGATGAATGACGAAGTGAACAGAATGTCCGATGTAAATAAAACGAAACTCAACAACTGTTTCCAGGAAGACAATTCAGTCATGTTAGGCCTGTATTAGCTCGGAATTCAGTATTTTTAGGACAGAATAGTTACTTGTCGCGGCGACAGGTGGAATTTTAATTTAGTTGTCACTTGAAAAAATTTCGACCGCTGCTTTAGCGCATTACTTTATTATGGCAGGCTTAATTCTGTTGCCGTATACGCAAATAGTCCGATAATTTGGTGGATAGTGCGCTTGGAGCGAGTTTTGGACTTCTGTTTCGCTGATCGTCAAAGATAATCAAGTTTGTGTCATTTTCAAGAGGATTAAAAGTATACAATTATTTTTAATTTGACTTAATGTTACGGGAATCCACTTGGATTTGCATATGGCGAATTTACGGGAATAATAAGAGAATCGGATTCCCGTCGAAAAACGAGCCCTGCAGGTATTATCTATGATTAACTACATATGACAGGTGACAGAGCTGTATTATCTATGATTAACTACATATGACGGATATTATCTATGTTTAACTACATATGACAGGTATTATCTATGTTTAACTACATATGACAGGTATTATCTATGTATAACTACATATGACAGGTATTATCTATGTTTAACTACATATGACAGGTATTATCTATGTTTAACTACATATGACAGGTATTATCTATGTTTAACTGCAGCTGTCTAGTAATAGTTTATTGATCGGAAAGGGTGCAACGAATTCATGTAATGACTTCAGTCTCTGAATTGCGCATGCATATTTCATTTGTTTCATTGATTGCTACACACAGAATTGTTAACAGATCACCGACAGAGTCTAAGAAACGCCATGAGGCCAAACAAGCTAAAGCCCAAGTACTGCGACAGAAGTTATTATCAGAGAAAGCTGAACGGCTGAGAGACCTATCCAAAAAGGTACAACTATCACCTACAATACATGCAGATGTTGTGTGATACTAATATTGTGGTAATGTTATTGGCCCATATATAACACATACATCATACACTTTGCCTAGTTGCCTATGAAACAATCCTATGATACATGTATGATATATTCAAGAAACTAATATGTGTACAGTATTTACAGTATTTCTGGAAATTGTCTTTCTGTCTGTAAACTTCTCCCCTTGCCTTGGACTCGACTTATTATCACTAACTTGCCCTATTGCCTATATGTCGACCTTTTACCTAGCAATTATTCCAGTTGCCATCAATTAGACCCACAACCACTAATGTGTGCTGTAGTCCCGTTACTGTTCCCTCTATTAAACTTGTCCTGCCCTGTTAGTATGGTTAGGTTTCTTTTTATGATTAGGAAAATTGGTACACATGTTTCATATGATTAGAGTATGTGCCTGTGCTATTTATGAGATGAAATATTAATTTTTGTTCAACTTTTGATGGTTTCGACTTAGTATTTTGCCAATGATAATGCACATGTACATACATGTACACCTGTACATGGAAAGTTGTCTGAAGCTGTCAGCTTTAATTGGATGAGCTTGACACACAAGTTTCATATGATTTGAGGATGTGCATGTGCTATTTGTGACATGAAATATTAATTTTTCTCCAAATTATCATGGTTTAGACTTCATAATTTTCCAATTATAAGGTTTTTGTTAGGCAAAAATTTACATGTACACCTCTACATGCATGCTTTCAATACTGCTGCAGCTTCAGCGAATGACCCCGCAAGACGAGATGTTGGGGTTCTCAGAATGCTTGTTCTATTCTCTGGTAGGGATTTACCCAAATTGCTCACCCCCAGGCGGTGTCCTTCAAATATCCCAGGACTGATAGGGTTAACATTTCACACCATGCTTCGGTGAACTATGCCTATTATACTGGCAAGACAGATCCAAGGTATATTGACCCTTGATCTTCTCTAGTAGATCAAAATGCACTAAGACATTGTTCTGTCGAAATGTCACATATATTGAAGACAGTCAAGAAATGTAACGACATCAAACCTTGCAATATTGTGCTTGATGATTTGCTTAGCAGCAAATTCTCGACCCAACATTTTTTGGCATTTCTACTGTGTACACTGTGTCTGCTATTATCAGCTCCCTTTGATACATCCGCTATTGTCAGCTCCCTTTGATACTTCCGCTATTGTCAGCTCCCTTTGAAACTTCCAATATTGTCAGTTCCCTTTGATACATTGTCGCCCTGTGAGGTATCCGGGGTTGACCTGGGATGTTGTTGTGCACACCCCAGGTCATGTTAAGCATAGACCTCAGATCCTCAGAGAGATTGTCGTAAGAGGCGACCAACTGGGGCGCTCCCACACTTTCTTGGCAAAAACCACACAGAGACTACATGTACCTGATCACAGGAAATCCATGGAAAAAATAAAGATCATAGATTTTCCGACTCTGACAGATGTCTGGGTAAAAACTTCAGCATCCAGATTATAGGGGAAGTCGACCTATCTACCAAGGATTTTCATTCTGGATTCCAAAGAAAAGTCTGACACCAGAAACTGTTGTGGATGCAAGAACTTGGCTCAGTGTTTCCGTACAGTTTAAATGCCAATCACAAAGGCTTTGATAATTCAAAAATCGCCAATCAAATACACCCAGTATTATTACTTTGCTAAAAACAAAATCTTCAAAGGAAACATCGCAATAATGAATGAAGAATGTTCAATAGTGCAGTGATTCATGACCATTCTGTAAATTACTTGGTGGATTTAGCCAACACAGCCAATTGTATACCTAATATAAGCTACACACAGTCCGGTATGTGCTACCTAGGATAGCTTTAAATCTATTTAACGAGAGGAATATACTGATATTTGTTATCAGGAAATAATTTCCCACCTACATTTATTAAAGTTTCCCAGATATAGCCTATTTTCGATTATATCATCCAGAGAACATTGTTGAAACATACCAAGATAATCTTTTCTTGAAACTCGACTTGGATAAAGTACTGGACATAATTAATTTACCCAGAAAGCCAAAGGTGGAACACTTTTCACAAAAAAACTTCCATTTCATATCAGTAAGCTATACACTGTCACTAGAATATTTCACAAATCTTGGGGCTTGTGGATTGTCAAATTTCATCTGTGGACCTTGCAATAATATATGTAGTCCAAACCTGAATACCCTCTTCATGAAGATACTGTGATATAGAAAGCTGAGAGAAGAAACGTGTACACTGACCAGAAGATTGTTCTAACTCCAGTGAAGCAGTACCTTATGGACTGGTCAAATCTGAGAAAACGTTGAACCTAAATTACTGGCTGACTGACCACCAAGGTCAAAAGTCTTTGAAAAATCCTCCTTATTGATGATATGTACCATTGCACAAGCTAATTACTGAGACCCCAATTCACAGGCAGTTACATGTATAGGAAATCTTCAGAATATATCCTTCCCAGCCATGCCAGCAGACCCAGCCCAAATAATATCACCTATCACATTCATGTGTAATATTCCAGATGCTTGTTGAGGAATCAAGCCTACTAAAGTCCATCATCCTAAAATATGTCTACTTACACCCAAACAGAATAATTTAGCCTGGAAGATTAAGTTACAATGTAACAGTCATAAAACGTTCCTCAAGGAAAGAAGCATATTTCTTTCAACCACTCACACTCATGATATATCACTGGTTCTAGAAGCTGGCAGCACCACCCAGCTCTATTCAACCATGTTGACATGAGCTCCACAGGGTCAAATTGCTTTGGGAAATCTATTGCGCCAATAATTCCAAAATCTCTGTCATTGAATGTATGTGGATACTGAAAAACTTGAAATGTCTTAGGAAAGAAGTTGATGCAAATGGACACAAAATGCAACTTTCTCTTGACAGCTGCTTGACGCCATTCTGAATGTACTCCTGATCCCCAAGTATCATGCAAATAGTCTCAAAATTTCCCAATTAGATAATCAGCAAGGGCTAGAGTTTTCAGTTCTCTGTTTGTTCGATTAAAGAACCATGGGGAAGATGGAGTTAACCCTAACAGGCCTGTGTGAGTTTGATGAGGTTTAATAGAAATATAACAAATCCAAAATGTTCACCAATATGATGACACCAGATGTCATTTTGTCAGCTGAATTTTCAATTTTTTTCCCCCATGCCACATAAGTGGGGAGACTACGGAAATGCTGTTCGGCCATCCGTCCTTCCATACGCCCAGTATTTTCATGAATAATTCATGAGATAAAACGGTAATATAGACTCAGTGCGGTATTTCAGCCAGAGGCATCACAAGTGCGTGCCTGTAAGTGAGAATGCTTGTCCTGTTATCTGTACCCACTTCCACTGACTTGTACTGCTACATGTGCCTCTAACTTGCTTTCCTGCATTTTGAAGGATCTGTCTTTTCTCCACTCAGGTGGAGGAGGTGCGGGCTTGGAAGGATGAGCTCCTCAGGCAGCGTAAGCTCACTATTGAGATGAAGATGCTGAGAGCTGAAGAGAAGCGGCAGTCCCAGTTGAAATTGAAGGCACAAAAAGCGCATGAGGAGGAAGCTAAGGTATTTCGTCTTATTATCTGAACCACGTATACATGGCAATACCACTGTTCTGTACCTTTGTTAGAGTGTGGAACCTTCAGAAACACATGGTTACCACAGTGAACAAATGATGTTGTGAATGCCACTAGCAATTCCGTTTTATCCATCAATATGGGTAGTTAAAGAGTTGAATGTAAAATCAGTCTCATTTTCGCTGTTCTGTTACCTCCCTGGTCTCCATATTTTACCTGCAGGTTTATGTTGTGCTTTTATTTTGTTAGCGCTGATGTATAATTTATGCTATGCATGTGCTCATCTATTTTCATAATCATCTATCTGAGATTCAGTCTGTTTGTTTCTTTGGTAAAGGGAACCGTTTATATTGCAATGATCTCATATTGATCTCACAATGATCTCACATTGATCTCACAATGATCTCACATTTAATAGGCTGAATAAAATTAATGTCTAACTTCACAGGCACTTTTATGAAAAAAAAAATTATAATAAAAAAAGGGAGGGGGCTTATTTTTTCTTTTACACAGACCAAAATCCATCTTTTCTGGTACACCAATGCAGAACTGATGTTTTTTGGGTTACTTGAAAGTCAACCTTCAACAAGACTATTTCCTTCAAATTAGACAATACACTGACTCGACGTCTAAGAAAATTAGTTGGGCAAAACTTTGGGAGAGAAATTTGTGAAAATGAAAAAACCAAAATATATTTTAAAATATATATATATAGAGAGAGAGAGAGAGAGAAAGATTTACTCCCTTTTTTTTTTTTTTTTGCCTGTGAGCAATAAAAAGGGTTTACCCAGTGCTAAAAAAAAATGATGGTGCCTTTGGAATTAGAAATTTATTTATACAGCCTTAGCTGTCCTGGAATCAGCCTTCACTGGCTGTTGTGGGTCTCATTTCAGGTTCACGATTTAGTCTTCATGTATAATTTGATAGCTGTTCTGGTGATGAATTGATACTATTATTGCGAACTTGGCAGCCATGTGTTGAATACAACTGTCTGTGGTTGGAATCACGCTGACGACTGGTCTTTTTTCTCTCGCACAAATTAGTTCATGCATAAACCATATGTTTGTGTTTCTCTTGCTGTCAACTTTTGTGATCTTTTAATGCATATTTCAAAACTTTTAGGTTAATGAAATAGCCTTCATCAACACATTGGAGGCCCAGAACAAACGCCATGATATAATGTCGAAGCATCAGGAGTCCGATGCCAGGCTACAAGATCTTCAGGTGAGGCGAGAGTTGCGTGCCCCTGACTGGCTGCAAGACTTACGTTTAGTGTTGTTTAAATAAACAAATATAAAGTTCTTCACTGATTGTTATCTGTTGTATTGGAAGGTTTCATTGGTTAAACCCTCTTTTCAAGGGCATGTGTACATTTAATGTGATATAGTTTGGTTTTTGAGCATGATTCTTGTTGTTGTAATCCACATGCTAAGTTTTATTGTATAATCAGTGGCTGGCGGAAGCTGAATCCTTGATTTGATATTTTGCTGATTTATTTTTTTTATTTTTTTATTTCGAAGTCTCATATGCACACATCAGTGGATTTAATTTTGCTGCACAAAGTTATGGTCCCGAACAGAAAGCTTGCTGTTTACTATTGCTCTGTGGAAATATTTATACAGACTATTATAGCTTAAACAACCTACCTGTTGGTTGACATAGGTTACTGCAGGCCTTGCATTTTAGAAATCGCCCCAGGCTGACTTGATATAGGCCTGGTATGGGGGATGAACGGAGCTGATTTTCTCACAGTAGGTCTGATTTCAATTGAACTGCACTCAGATCCTGGGCGGATCAGCTCTGTCAAACTGCAAGGCCTGTTTACTATACATAAAATAGTCCAACATGGAAGAATATGAACACTGGGATTTCCTGGATTTCAACTTCTTCTTTATGGGAGAATATGTATGTGTATGTGGTTGACTGTCCAGCTTCATTGCCATACCACTCATAACTAAATAACAGTGCAAGGTCCTTGAGACCTTCTCAACATCGGCTTGAGGAAGGTATCATAATTGTAAGACAATCACACAGCATGAACATACTGGATGAGAGAACGGGAAATCTTCTTTACACTGTTTGAATATTGTGCATTTCCATGTTCATGTGATGATGCCCTGATTACAATACAGTGCTACATTGTAATGAACAGTTCTCTCCCTTATCCTGCTTCTTCAATGAACCTTTACAGAAACTCTGTGATTGGCTACATTTTCTTCCAATTTTCTCTACTGGCCAATGAAAACCCCTGAATTTCCTTTTGAGAATTTGAATTGACCAGTCAACACAGCATTTGGTGAAGCATTTGCAGTTTGTTTGCTCAGATGTTCAGCCAAGAAAGAGCTGATGACAGTCACAAATCCCCCCCTCCCCACAAAACATTATGATTGATTGTGTTCCACTGTTCATTTGCTCTCGTAGACAAATACTGATCCATGAATGTTTGTCATATGAAGAAGAATGTACGTTAACAGATTTAATTTTCCAATTAATTTTCCATGATGGGTTTATTACACCATTGCTTTAATCGTACTGCGATGTATTTTTAGGAAGAACGTCAGAGGCGATTAGAAGAAAAACAAGCCAAGGAAGCGGCTGTAGAGGTAGGATTCTGGTCATTAGGGAAATAATCCATATCAGTATTAAATACATTGAGATAATTTACCTATCGTTCCACAATTTTACCTCCTGAAAGATCAGTGAACAAAGAACTTATCAGGACAAGCAAGAATATTTCTTACGAATGTGTGACAGTATTGCAATTAAGGTGGAGACCGACAACTCAGACACAGGTCCTAATACAAAAGTCCTCATTTCAAAGAGGGAAAAAGTCGATTCTGTCGGTCGTCCTATTGTGACGTGCGTTGCACAACAATTGGGTATGACAACATCATCATGACGTCAACAAAGGCATTTCGTTATAGCTCTATCACTTTGATGTTACAATGGAAATGTCGACTAGAAAATGCGCTACGTATTCTCGCTACGAACGATCGTAATCAGACTCTGACATCATATTCAAGCAGATCAAGGCCTTCGCCATTTCCAACAGGCATGGTAATGAAGGGTTCAAAGTTTGTTTTTTAAAAACTTCGACCATTCCCTGAAACCGTAAAGCGCTATTAAAAGTCAAATATAACCTCTTACAACAATTTAGCATCCAAAAAGTATGGGGGTGTGGGGACCATTTGGTAGAACCTTTAACTTTTGTAAGCTGTGCAATATTCCCAGTTCCAGGTCTTTGATTGATCCCAAGCTTTGGGTATACTTTACTCATGAGGGAAAGAGGTACTGTATTCATTTTGAGGTCGAAAGACCAAAGGTCACTATGGCCGAAAATCAGTTAGTTGTTGAAAATTGTTGTGTTTATGATGTAAATACAGTTCAGAGTATTATGATGGTGAAAAAGAAGCCCACTAATTTTCATATATCCGTTGGTAGATGAGGTCGTAGGTTGTGATAATGATTCCAGTCTGTCTGTCTGGCTATCTGTTAAAGCTTGCTTTTCTGCGCGATATTTCCAGTTCCATGTCATGGATTGATACCAAACATTGGGTATACCTTATCCTTGGGTCAAAGAGGAACCATATTCATTTTGAGGTCAAGGACACTGGTTGAAAATACAGTAAATCTTTGAAAATTGTTGTGTTTATGCTGTAAGTACATATATAGGGGATCACCTAGAAGCCTTTCCAATTTTATTGACCTTGACCTATTTTATCAAGGTCAAATTCTAGGTATTGCAGTATCTCGAGGGATCATGGCTCGGCTCTTCAAATTTATATTAATGTACATGTGCATACGTATCTGGTGATTAATTATAAGCCTATTCAAGTTGACTGACCTTGACCTATCTCATCAAGGTCAAATTCAAGTTTATACAATATGCTTTGACGGGTTAGGCATGCACAGTCATATGTTGAAGCCAATATTTAAGCTCTTATTACCAATCTGCCAATGTTGATCAAATGGTCCATATGGTGCATCTGTCTGTTTGCCCATCTTGCTTACTAACACAATATCTCTTGAAGGATTATTGTAAGGATTTCCGAATTCTATAACATATGCAACTGTTGATGGGTCAGAAGCCTAGCCAAAATGACTGAACTTGATCTATTTTATGATAATCAATAATCAAATTCTAGTTAATGTGATTTTTTTTAATGGGTTATAGGGTCTTTCAAAAATTCCTCCTACTGCTGATGGGCTAGAAGTATATAGACCTACAAGTTGACCGACCATGATCTATTTTCTCCAGTTCAGATTCATTTATTAGGATATTTAATGAAGGATCATAGCCAGACTGAAAAAATGTGTCACATATACCCCATTTTGATGGGTATTCATCGCAAATGCTGATCTGGTGACACCCAATTTAATTTGATTTTCTGCTATGTATGACAGTGCTAATTTATATAATCAGTTTCAGTAAAAGTTTATGTTGAAAAGCGAGGTGTCTGTATCCACCTTAAATTAATAGTAGATGTATGTATATCAATTTTTCTGGATATGAAGCAATATTGGATTGATCTGTTTGTATGATTATCTTGTTTGGTAAGAGAGATAACTGACTGATGACATTCATTCTGTTTGAAGGAGAGAAGAAAGGCTCTGGAAGCCGAGAGAAAGGCAAAACTTACTGAAATGCAAGAAAGAAGAAAGCAAAGGGATGCCAGGGTTGAACATCAACAACAAGAGAAAGAAAAAGAAAGACTGGAAGCCCTGAGATTGAAAGACAAGTGAGCCCATTTGAGGAATAGTTTACTACTATTCATGATATTCATTGAAGAGCGGTCACAGGGGAATTAATGAGTAATGTTCAGAAAGAAAAAAAATAGATCAAATAATTATGTAGTACAGTTAATCATAATGACACTTTCTTTGAATACTGGAAAGATATAGTACATATGTATAAAATTATGTCAGCTATCACCACTTCAAAATATTATCCTGGGTTGAAAGATGGGGCAAAGTAAAATTATACGAACCAGTAGCTGGTCAGCTGAAGGCACAGATCACTGCACAGTCAGGCTCTCCTTTATTCTCTCAATAATGTGCAATAGACAGATTGCTCTTGTTAGCAATATTGTCTGGGAGGGTGGAGCTCACACATTCTCCAGATGTGCTTGTTAGATTTAGTGCTCCTATTTTCTGGTAGATTCTGACTGATGTGAACTTTGTAACTCTTAATTACAGAGAGAAGGCAGATCGTCTTGCTGCCCTGAATGCCCAACAACAGGCTCATATTGAGCAGCTACAGAAGAAATTACAACAAAAGGTAAGGGAATTACCTGTGATTCTAAGACGTACAAATTGGTGATAGATCTCATCACATATGCATCGAAGTGCCTCCATAATTCTTGAATGCACCACATTGAAAATAAAATAATTTCCATGAAGTTTTGCACTGTGTCATATCAACTAAACAACTGCCATTTGAGATTGTTAAATTCAAAGAACTGAGGAAACTCACATTTTTGGGAGATATCACATGATGCAATAGGTTCATTGTGAGAAATCCAGAGACATAATTGTCATCGAGCTGGAATGAACCCATATTTACTACCATTGAAATATGCCTTGGATATTAGCACTATATACACTCTATATTGTGCTATGTACATAGTACTTCGATTTTTCTAAATTTTCATAATCGCCTTGTTCGACCTGAACAGCAAGACGAGACTCATCGGCGTCACGTGGAGATGTTAGAGGGTGTCCAACGGAAGGCGTTTGAAATGAGCGTGCTCCACCATTCCACCGAGGATCATAATGATGCACCACAGCTCATCCCGTATGACCAAAAGAAAGTCTGCACTGTGTGCAATGTCTTGGTAAGTATACATGATTCTTGTCTGTCTCTTGTGCTAAAGACTCCTCCAATCTCATTCTCACTCGCAGCAAGTTTCTATCAACTGGATGTGATATGTATTAAAATAGTTTACTGAGAGTGAACCCCATACCCCTTCTATTACCCTAGTCTTCTTCTGTCTTAATATTGTTAACCTGTCTCTCCCCAACTTCATACTGGTCACTCTAGTCTCATTAGCTTCGTGGCTGTTGTGTTTTGAGAAATGTGAGACCCTGAATTGTGATTATTTAATTACGTTATTTGTTTTCACTGTTCGCTGCAGATCACCTCCGAGGTTTATCTATTGAGTCATCTACGAGGGAAGAAACACAGGCAGGCCCTGGATGACAGTAACTCTGGAAACAGTCTCTCCAAACATGAAATTGTAAGTTAACTGTTCAGGTTAAATACTTGTTTGATTTAAACTCTACTCAACAGCAGTAACAAGTCCAGATGTAGGCTATAGACATTCGGTACAATGTTATTGTTAAAAGTGGATTAATCATACTATAACCAGTTTTTACATATACATAGTCACATTTCAGTGGCTGTACATTATACATTTTCCGAAACTTTTATCTGAATTAGCAGATTTGTGTATATTTTTATTGAAAATAAATATAAAATAGCCATTTTTCTGAAAAATTAATTTCACAGGAAACGTTTAACCTGAAGAACATCGTTGATGCCCCTGACAACAGTCACCCTAAGCTAGTCAATGAGAAGGAGAGACAGAAGGCACTGAGGAAACGATGTAAGAAACTGCGGCAGAGAATGACCTCTCGTGGTCAGGAGTATGAGAACTCTCTCTCTGGCAAACAGTCTCCCTTCGAGTCCACACACAGAGCAAAGTAAGACCTAATAATCTTCAGTCTTAACTTTTCAAACTTTATAAAAAATAAAATTTGAGAGCAGGAGGCTATATTTTTTCTCCCATTTCACCTGTGTCATCATGTTGGTGGGTTGGTTTGTTATCCCTCGGCCAAAATTGGCCTTGGGGTATTGTCGTCATCCTGTGCGGCTGTCTGTCTGCCTATCTCCCTGTCTCCATTTTCTCGATGCCATCATATCCCAAGAATGACTATGCACAGGAGCACCAAACTTACAGCACACATTCATGTGGTCACAGAGCAGAAGCCTATTGAAAATCTGCAATATTGACATTTATTTTCCCCGGTCATCAGGTTGTCAATTTAGCATAAATTGCTTGTTACCACTCTATCTTAAGAATGACTATGCATAGGAACATGAAACTTACCTCACAAATGCCTGTGGTCTTAAGAGGAGAAGCCTATCAGAAATTAGTGAGATTGACTTATTATTTCTGGATCAAATTTGTCCATTCCACCATATTTCATGTTTGATTTAAGGCATAGGCTTGCTGAATTTTAGAACTACACACACATCTGGTCATGGTCAAAATTGTTCTTGGGGTATTGTCATCATGTACATACATACCATACCAAAGATACACCGAATATGCATGTGGTCTTCAAACAGTAGCCTATTGAATTTTTGTGAGATTGACCCATTTGTTTGGGTCACCATATCATGCTGCCAATTTGTCATCATACAATTATCGGAAGAATGACTTTGCCTGGGAGCACCAAATGCTTGTTCGTCAACCAAGACCTTATTTAAATACATCTGAGGCAGAGGGGTTCTCAGTGCTTTGAACGGTTCATGTTTCTTCTCCGCTAGTTTTCCATTCATGTGATTGTGTCCAGTTCTCTTGAATGAATTTTATATGCCTACTCAGTCCAATCTTTGAAATCATATGGTCATGATAATTTTTGTAACACATTTTGTTGTAACAAAATATATAGTTCAAATTTCTCGTAAATTTTAGATTATGGCTGAACATGTAGCTGTCATTTTACGAATGTTGGAATGCTACTAGTAAATGTAAACGTAAATGTATTAGGATTTACTCAATGGTTGAATTGTATCAGGATTGTTTTGCTTTTGGCATACATGTACGTTCAAGATAGATTATTTCTCACATATATATTTGCATGTAAATCTCCAGAACTTTCATAATTTTACATATAACAGCTAGTTTTTGGTCTATTAAGCTAACATTATCCCACTGTTACTAGAAGAGATCTACATGTACATATGCAGGCCTTTAAATTCTACCATTATCGCGACATTAAACGCTGTGCCCAAATTAGGATGCACCCAAACTAGAGAGCGCTCAAATTGGTGAGCTAAACAAAAATATTTTTTTTGAATAAATTTTTCTTGCATTGAAAATCAATGTTGTGTTATGTTCATGGAGATTCATCATCAGTTATTAAAGCGTCCTATTCAGGCCTCCCTCCCAGAGTGGCATAAAATCATCAGTTATTAAAGCGTCCTATTCAGGCCTCCCTCCCAGAGTGGCATCAAATCATCAGTTATTAAAGCGTCCTATTCAGGCCTCCCTCCCAGAGTGGCATCAAATCATCAGTTATTAAAGCGTCCTATTCAGGCCTCCCTCCCAGAGTGGCATCAAATCATCAGTTATTAAAGCGTCCTATTCAGGCCTCCCTCCCAGAGTGGCATCAAATCATCAGTTATTAAAGGTCCTATTCAGGCCTCCCTCCCAGAGTGGCATCAAATCATCAGTTATTAAAGCGTCCTATTCAGGCCTCCCTCCCAGAGTGGCATAAAATCATCAGTTATTAAAGCGTCCTATTCAGGCCTCCCTCCCAGAGTGGCATAAAATCATCAGTTATTAAAGCGTCCTATTCAGGCCTCCCTCCCAGAGTGGCATAAAATCATCAGTTATTAAAGCGTCATATTCAGGCCTCCCTCCCAGAGTGGCATAAAATCATCAGTTATTAAAGCGTCCTATTCAGGCCTCTCCTCCAGAGTGGCATCAAATCATCCAGTTATTAAGAAAGCGTCCTATTCAGGGGCCTCCCTCCCAGAGTGGCATCAAATCATCAGTTATTAAAGCGTCCTATTCAGGCCTCCCTCCCAGAGTGGCATCAAATCATCAGTTGATAAAGCGTCCTAATCCCAGGCTCCCTCCCAAGTGGCATCAAATCATCAGTTATTAAAAGCGTCCTATTCAGGCCTCCCTCCCAGAGTGGCATCAAATCATCAGTTATTCGCGTCCTATTCAGGCCTCCCTCCCAGAGTGGCATCAAATCATCAGTTATTAAAGCGTCCTATTCAGGCCTCCCTCCCAGAGTGGCATCAAATCATCAGTTATTAAAGCGTCCTATTCAGGCCTCCCTCCCAGAGTGGCATCAAATCATCAGTTATTAAAGCGTCCTATTCAGGCCTCCCTCCCAGAGTGGCATCAAATCATCAGTTATTAAAGCGTCCTATTCAGGCCTCCCTCCCAGAGTGGCATCAAATCATCAGTTATTAAAGGGTCCTATTCAGGCCTCCCTCCCAGAGTGGCATCAAATCATCAGTTATTAAAGGGTCCTATTCAGGCCTCCCTCCCAGAGTGGCATAAAATCATCAGTTATTAAAGCGTCCTATTCAGGCCTCCCTCCCAGAGTGGCATAAAATCATCAGTTATTAAAGCGTCCTATTCAGGCCTCCCTCCCAGAGTGGCATAAAATCATCAGTTATTAAAGCGTCATATTCAGGCCTCCCTCCCAGAGTGGCATAAAATCATCAGTTATTAAAGCGTCCTATTCAGGCCTCCCTCCCAGAGTGGCATAAAATCATCAGTTATTAAAGCGTCTATTCAGGCCTCCCTCCCAGAGTGGCATAAAATCATCAGTTATTAAAGCGTCCTATTCAGGCCTCCCTCCCAGAGTGGCATAAAATCATCAGTTATTAAAGCGTCCTATTCAGGCCTCCCTCCCAGAGTGGCATAAAATCATCAGTTATTAAAGCGTCCTATTCAGGCCTCCCTCCCAGAGTGGCATAAAATCATCAGTTATTAAAGCGTCCTATTCAGGCCTCCCTCCCAGAGTGGCATAAAATCATCAGTTATTAAAGCGTCCTATTCAGGCCTCCCTCCCAGAGTGGCATAAAATCATCAGTTATTAAAGCGTCCTATTCAGGCCTCCCTCCCAGAGTGGCATAAAATCATCAGTTATTAAAGCGTCCTATTCAGGCCTCCCTCCCAGAGTGGCATAAAATCATCAGTTATTAAAGCGTCCTATTCAGGCCTCCCTCCCAGAGTGGCATAAAATCATCAGTTATTAAAGCGTCCTATTCAGGCCTCCCTCCCAGAGTGGCATAAAATCATCAGTTATTAAAGCGTCATATTCAGGCCTCCCTCCCAGAGTGGCATAAAATCATCAGTTATTAAAGCGTCCTATTCAGGCCTCCCTCCCAGAGTGGCATAAAATCATCAGTTATTAAAGCGTCCTATTCAGGCCTCCCTCCCAGAGTGGCATCAAATCATCAGTTATTAAAGCGTCCTATTCAGGCCTCCCTCCCAGAGTGGCATCAAATCATCAGTTATTAAAGCGTCCTATTCAGGCCTCCCTCCCAGAGTGGCATCAAATCATCAGTTATTAAAGCGTCCTATTCAGGCCTCCCTCAGAGTGGCATAAAATCATCAGTTATTAAGCGTCATATTCAGGCCTCCTCCCAAGTGGCATAAAATCATCAGTTATTAAAGCGTCTATTCAGGCCTCCCAGAGTGGCATAAAATCATCCAGTTATTAAAGTCAGGCCTCCCTCCCAGAGTGGCATAAAATCATCAGTTATTAAAGCGTCCTATTCAGGCCTCCCTCCCAGAGTGGCATAAAATCATCAGTTATTAAAGCGTCCTATTCAGGCCTCCCTCCCAGAGTGGCATAAAATCATCAGTTATTAAAGCGTCCTATTCAGGCCTCCCTCCCAGAGTGGCATAAAATCATCAGTTATTAAAGCGTCCTATTCAGGCCTCCCTCCCAGAGTGGCATAAAATCATCAGTTATTAAAGCGTCCTATTCAGGCCTCCCTCCCAGAGTGGCATAAAATCATCAGTTATTAAAGCGTCCTATTCAGGCCTCCCTCCCAGAGTGGCATAAAATCATCAGTTATTAAAGCGTCCTATTCAGGCCTCCCTCCCAGAGTGGCATAAAATCATCAGTTATTAAAGCGTCCTATTCAGGCCTCCCTCCCAGAGTGGCATAAAATCATCAGTTATTAAAGCGTCCTATTCAGGCCTCCCTCCCAGAGTGGCATAAAATCATCAGTTATTAAAGCGTCCTATTCAGGCCTCCCTCCCAGAGTGGCATAAAATCATCAGTTATTAAAGCGTCCTATTCAGGCCTCCCTCCCAGAGTGGCATAAAATCATCAGTTATTAAAGCGTCCTATTCAGGCCTCCCTCCCAGAGTGGCATAAAATCATCAAAATCATCAAATTTTGCCAAAAATGAGTGAACAGCATAAAATAGCATAAATTTTTTTATAAAATCGTAAATTTTTGTTGGAAAGAAATTGGTCAGTTGACGAACTGCACTTAAAATCTCCGAAATCTGGTATTGGGCATGCTCACTAGTTCCAAGTATGTGGGCCATTTTCATAAAAATGTACAAATAACGGTAAAGACAACTCTAAAATTTAATTTATGCAATTTGGCTACCAAAATGGAATTATTCAAGACCTTGTAGGCCACAAAGACTGTTTTCCTGTCAACCACATTAGAGTCACTGTATTTAACCCCCAAAAATGGCTAGAATTTTTTTTATTCATTCTAGCCCATGTTATTGTCAGGTGATGGTGAAGACATAATGGAAAAGACATACATGTATTTGTAACGGTAAAGACATTGAATTCGAGACCATTTTCTTTTAATCAACCAGTTTTATTTTCCTAATGCAAGTCAAGCTGCCTTTTGCTAAACATTCTTTTGCTGTTTTTCAAGTTCCAAGAAAATTTATAATCAGAAAGTCACTTCAGTTTTCTCAACAACTGTGTTAGTTGGCAAAGATTTTTTTTTGTCCATACCGTTATATTCCTGTCTTTACTCCTGTCTTCACAAGTAAAGACAAGTTTGAATAACGGTAAAGACAGATTATGTCACCATGAGGCAGGCTGAACTGGATTAGTGTGTATTTCATGGTGAATTTTTCTGTATACACTTTTAGATTTCTTGTTCTTTGTTTGGTAACAGTCATAAATAACTTAACTGACCTAGCTCACGAACGGTAAAGACAGACAATAAGTGCGACACAGACTTTTTTTCAAATTTGTAGAAAGCATATGCTCTGTTGCCACACATTCTCATGGCATCAGATTGTATATCTCCTATTGTCGTATATACCCTCTGATGTCAAAGTGGGGCTAATTGCGGCGCGCAGCTTTTCTGCGCATGGCTCTCGTCCAATCACCAGCCTCCGTTACTAAATGAAGCGAACTTGTTGAGATTACCGAATGGGGCCGATGAGTTCCGAAAAGCTCAGCGTAACTTCGGCGAGCCAATCAACATAGGTGTTGTATATCGACGAGAACGAACAGCGGCAAATCTTTGAGGGGCGTCCTGTTTGAAAAAACCGGACTGGTATTTGTGATCTGTCAGTTAACTTCCATCATGAACGAGCAAGTAAATGTTCTTCGAGCCCTGGCATTTACTGCCACATATCTTGCACCTGGCGATTGCGACAGAGTAAAACTACAGGAGGGACCTTATTCATTTGTATTCTAAAGCCTCGAATTACTGTTAAACCAGGAAGAGAACCGCGATTTGCTAATTAAACACGGGAAAACCACAGCGGCTATTGTCGCCGACGAGGCTCATGCGGTGATTCGATGGTAAGTTTATAAGCAGGTAAATTATATTAATAAAATAATAATAATAAATTATAATATAAATTTTAAATATAATACTGAAAATTGTGATAATACTGTTAGTCATTTTTTAATTCAAAGCCAATTTATTCGATAAACATTTTTTAGTTTGAGCAAATTTAAATAAGTTAGTTTGATGAAAAAATTGCCATTTGAAAAAAACTGAATTATTAAATTAAGCCACAGTTGCTAAACTGAAATCCGTTATTTTCAGACAAAACCTTAATATTATTTATGGTTATAACCAGTGAAACACATTTAACTGCAGATATCTTATTATTTAATATTTAGTACTGTGAGGAAATTAGGCCAATGATGTGTTCCGATGCACATTTCCCGTCCACCTCCTTCACTGATTGTTTTTATTATTTACTTGTTGCACATAAATACATAATAATATATACCTCGCTGAAGTTCAGATGAGTAATTTTTCAATATTATATTTTGTGTTGACGTTGATTTGTGTTGTGTTATAAATGTACCCCCCCCCCCCCTTACTGAGTTCAAGACCGGCGACATGAAACACAGATATCAGTCGATACACATGTCCATAATATCATTTTCTGAAAGATGCACGCTTGTTGATTGTCTGGTCACGTCTACCACATGTTTGATCCATTTTCCAGGGTCATTATCAATTAATGCTTACAATAGCGCTCAGCGTGAATCGAAATGCTAGCCCGTCAAATGTTGTTTACAATATGACCGCCCGTCTTTATGCGGTGATCAGCTGTGAGGACGTAGTCAGCCGGAAAATATAACAAGCTCTCTTATTGGCTCAGCGGAAAAGACGCAATGCGGCTGCGCACCAGGCATTTGTATAGGGGTGAAGTCAGAGCCTTGTTTACCGACGGTTTGGAGGTTACAAACTCTGACATTGGGAGAATGTTGCCACAGGGCTTGAGGAAAAATAGTTGCCCACACCCTGGTACTTTCAACAATGACAGTGGTGCCCTCTATGTGACATTTCTTGAGCTAAATTTCTTCAAAAAACTTTCCTGATAACGATGAAGACAGGTGAATAAATCCAATCTTTTTGTAATATTTTTCACATGTCAAGATATATGAAATGAACAGGACTTTATATTCTCATATATTTTACATAATATTATCCAACAGAAGAATTCTTTTCATTAAATAAGGTGTTGTTTAAAAATTATTAACCTTCAAACTGCATTTGCAACGATAACGGTAAAGACAAATTCATTTTCAGATTTGAAATTTTATCTTTTAAAGCAGTTATCTTTGCCAAAATAGACATTTTACAATAGAGAAAAACTATAAAATGTTTAATCATCTGGCATTCCCAGCCAATCCCTGGCTGTAAAATGTAAAATGAACAATTAACAAAAAAATTGTCTTTACTGTTATTTGTACATTTTCGTGAAAATGGGTTCGTTGTGATATAGCTGAAATATTGTTGAAAGCGACGTTTAATTCTATTCACTCGCTCACTGAATCTACTTTTATGAGATATCATAAAAATATCAAAAATAGATGACAAAAGCATAAAAAAGCATAAAATTCCCTTGAAAATAGCATAAAATAATCATAAATTTTCACAAAAATTGGCATAAAATCATAATTAAAATTCCTGAAAAGTGGCTGAGAGGCCTGCATATTTGAGTCAAGGCCTGCCTATTTTTGCCAGAATTCTGGGATCTGGATTAGATTTCACTAATATGGTCGCATTGCTCTGCCTAAAATTTTTTTGCCATGCTGATTAGTTGGGGAGATCTAAACCCTTGATGTGTATGCTGTTCTGTAGACTCCAGAAGATTGTCAAGGATATAAACAAGTACTTACAGTCTCAGGACAAAGGACCCTGGACACAGAACAAAGTATCGGCTTTAGATCGAGGACTCGGCGAAATCATTAGAATACTCGACAAGAAGGTAGGAATACATTGATGACTAATTAGTATTAGTATATGGTATCAGAATAGTATGGGGTGTGGCAGGTTTATGCTGTGGACAGGGGTCTGGTTTATAGCCCTTAACATAATCATTGGCCGGACTTTACTGTTTGGGAAAATCAGTGCCCCGGACAAGGGATTGTGGACTTCCTATCATGTGGTGAGACCCCGCTGGAACACTTTGCTTATGTCAAGCGGCATTAAATGGTTTAAGTGATTTTGGGCTCACAAATATGATATTTTGTCACCAAAGTACAGTCGAGATTCAGGATTTTAACCGATTCCCTAACAGATCCAAAATTTATGTTGACTCGCTCCCTCCCAGATTCCCCTGTCCTCTTTGATACCATGGAGCATCGGGTGCCCTGAACTCACTATACAAGATAAACCATCAGTTGGGCCTTAATCAAACCAGGCCTTTAGAAATGCTCTGTATTACTCTTGAGCTGAGAAAAGTTCCACTATATTGGCCTTTGTTTTCTCATTGCATGCATGTACATACATGCCCCAGGGTTAATGCGCCTCCTGGAATCTCATGGAATTCAAATTTCATTCTGGAAAGTGCTTAAAAATGTCCTGGAAACTTGTGGAAAATCACATTTTGTAGTTCCAATGATTGTCAGTATATCTTTCCTATAAGCGACATGTTAATAATTGTGTTAAAAAATTTGTGATATAGTGCTGGGACACTCCTAGAAAATGCCCAATATCAGCTTGAAAAACTCCTGGAAAACTTACTGAAATTTTTATTGAACAGAGAGATATGAACCTGGATATATTGTATGTGTTTGGAAGCCATGAAGTATCAACTGTGAGGATGTATGTCTCTTTCTGGTTAATGATGCATAAAAATGTGTCCTGATCATTCTGACAACAAATTTTCCATTTTACATACAGGTGCCAGCGGACCAAATTAGTTTTTGTCGTCACGGTGGCCTGACGTCTCTGTGCCGTGTGTTGATGGTATTAGACACCTCCTTCCCCTCTCTACCACCTGTAATTCCACCAAAGTAAGATCAAACAACATAACATATTCTGGGAGGCTTTGTTGTTGATCATTGATCATCCTTGAACAGGGTGTTAGCCAGAATTCAGAAAGTGCCCGTCCAACCGCTCCTTCATCCGCCATTAGCAAGGCGCGTTGCCAGTGGTGATTGATAGCGTCTCGCGCAAGTTCATTTGCGAATCGGGAGCCCTCGGGTACGAGCGATGGAGTGGAATAAAACACCATCAACATGGAGCACGAGTTGGGGGAAATTCTACGCACGTTAGCCATGCTGCCCGACCAGCGGAGACATGAAACAAGCCAACGATGTTAATAATGAAACGAAGAATTAGCTTACGCTGATTAAAGGGGCTATTTGAGTATCTATTTTATTGAATTAAGCTGATTATCCCGCACGTCACGATTTCTCGCCTGCCCGTCATTTTCGATCGTTTGATAAAGTCACCCGTCCAAATTGACGAGCGGACGGGTCGCTAGCTAAGCCACTGTCCTTGAACTTTTGTAGGTTTATGTACAGGCCTTGCTTTTCATCAAAATTAATCAGAATCCAAACAGTCTCGCACTCTAACTCTGCAGGAATCCACGAGATCAATTTCTATACTGATTTGTAAAATTTCATGGAAATCTGTTAGATTCCTGTGAATTAGTTTGCTGATGAGAATCAAATTCCCGGATTTCCGTGGAAAACAAGCCCTGATGTGAAGGAAACTGTTACCAAATCAATGCTGTGTGAAAATATTGACTGATTCGTGGTCAACTTTGAGCGCACATAACTGCCAATACAAAGTCCATGCACAATGTTAAGTGTTCATTGATATGCACCAATATAATACATTATTTTACAACTGTCATATAATGTAGCCTCGCTACAAGGTGTATTTAGTGCTGATTCTGATATAAGGTTGGTAACATGGTGCTCCCCAATTCAAAAAGTGCTATATTATTTTAGCCCTTAAAGAAGGTTGGAAATCTGTAAGGGATTCAAATTTGGTCCTTCAATAGGAGCAGAGGTTAGATGGTACTCTTTATTCAGTTTTGAATGTTTTGTCTCAAATTGCATTGGTTTCACTAGAACAGTGCTATATTCTGTTTGTTCGTAGACATCTATTTTACATATGGCATTCTATTTTATCTTCAGGTCATTGAGCCTGGCCTGTACTGCCTTCCGATTGGCCTGTAAGGGTTGCTATGACAACTGTCATTACATGTTGTTCAGTAACAAAATGGGAACGTTGATAGATGTCCTCATACACCAACTGACTGTGAGTAAACTCTTCACTCTGTTAACAAATATATATTCATTTTGAAATCTGATTTCAGTCCTCAATGTGGAATTTTGATAAAAGTTAAGTAATTCTCTGGGGTCCTGGAGTTATTCTTTAAGTAGAAGTGTATCATGCCAAATGCATACATCCGAATACCGGTGTGTCTCAGTGCTTAAAATTGGCTGATCAATCTCCAATCGTCATAAAATTCACTCATTGGCTGTCAACTATTGTTCATGACTGTCCATCATCTTTTGTGTTTAATAGGCTTCAGACATGGTCTGGTAATCTGGCTCTTGTGGCTCACTTGGCTGATGTACTTTTTCTGTGTTGGCATGATCTTTTGTCTTGAATAAGGAGTTAGACATAGAAAAATGATCTGGCTGGGGTTTGGGGGGAGGGGGGAGGGGTGGTGTGGTAGAATTTATACAAGCAGGAAATCAGCCAATACAACTCTTTGAGCAGTTATTTTTTATATGGTGCATATTGCATGCATTCTCCTTAACACCAAAATGACCACTGTGAACCCCTATAGAGGAGACTGACTGTAATAAGAATGTTGGTACAAGCTTGCTGGTTTCATCTGCTTCAGGGAAGATTCATACCATGTACATGAATGACAGTGAAATGTGTGCCCCATCATACATATGTACAGGTCATTCCATTGGCATGATTGGTACCTTAAATAAATGAAATACATGGATTCACCATTGTCTGAAAAAAACGTCATTGAATTCATTGCTGTGCTAGAATCTTACTCTTGAAAAAGGGGCAATAACTCTACTTTAAGATGTCCTGAAATCCATGTATTCGACTTTGCTAATAATTTCAATTTCTTGAAAGTGCCCATCAGTCATGTAAAATTCTAGATGGAAGGCTTGTCAGTAATATAATTGCTTGAATGAATTCGACTCGAAAGATTGATGCTTGACAGCCAAAAAAAAAAAGTGCCATTTTGACCAAGTCATTGATTTACCTGCTAGATGACATTCATCGACTTTTGGTCAAGTCATTGCCTTGATCTGATCGACTAGTATATTTCCACAGTCAGTAGGTTCTTGTAATTGTTGAAGCCGTCCATAAGTTGTTGAATTTGTGTTACTGCCGAAAGACTAGAAACTCTGCATTTGTCCATTTCTAATGTAAATGATCTCCTTGTCTTGTCTGACAGATCATGTTACCAGAGTCAAACAACAATGTGAGAACTACCAGCAGTGTTGGTGGCGTGACCTCCCCCTACAAGCTGCCCTTTGACCCCGTGGCCAATAACCTCATGTTCACGCTTTCCTGTATCTTGTCATGCCTGGCCAAGAACAACCCTACTCTCAACTGTAGCGAGGCCGCTGCGGAGAGAACAAGTAACAGTGGAGATGCCTTCATGAGTCGAGGCAATGATGTGATCAGGTTAGTGACATTGATTCCATGAAAATAACGTATCGCCAATAATGCAGCAAGATTTAAGGTGGCTCACTGGTTTAGATGCAAAGTCATCTCATTTTTCTCATATTTTTTGTATAGCTCAGGAAGTCCATCCTATATCAGAAAATGATATAAAAATTGGGGCATAGCGTATTACTTTTTTCTAATTTTCAGCTTGTATAACGTGTACCTGTGGCAAATTGGTACAATGTGATTTCTATGTAAAACACCAATACTTGAGACATAATTGTTTTCAGAATATTCAAAAGTCATGTAAATTTTCTCATTTTTTTAACTATGTATTCCTTGAAGTATGTAGTGTTTTAACAACTCAAATATAAGGTAGGTCGCCATCCAAAAAAGGGCATGAATAGGGCTCCGAATCTACCTACTCCCACACTTTTTCCCGCCAGTTTGCATGAAGTCGCAACAATGCAACGCCATGACGTCGACAAATGCCACGCCAACAAAGAGATTGCCATTCGACGTCATGACGTCGCAAGGGATGCTTAGTAAACGCAGCATGTCACCGTATCTCATTCTATCCATTCGCGCACAAGAGTACGATTACAAGGGAGGTAATTGCTATGCGCAAAAAGCTGCGCAGAACATCCATTCTTGTAACCAGGGAGCCACCTTAAAGATATCAGGAGAAACCTGATATGCTATAATACGATTAGTGCAAGCCATAGATTTGCACTGTGGCACATGGTGGAAATTGGAACTGAGCTATGAGTTTAAATATGTATGTTTGAATACACATTTGCACGTTCTGCTTGATTCCAGCTGATTTCAGCTGGCTGTATTCACTTTATCAATCAGGTTTGTCAATCAACTTATGCTGGTAGCATCAACTAAGGCACTACGGATGGCACTTCAATAATATACACATGAATTCACCTTTCATGTATACCATCCATTTGTGCACATCTGGTTTCTGTCCGCTTCGATCCCATTTTGAAAGTGGATGTGCGTAAAATTGCGGAAAGGTTAGTCATTGTGCAAAACTGATTTGCTAAGGCCATCAACAATGTGAGTGACAATGAAAAGAAAGGCTATGGGATTTTTAGCCGCAACATACTAATAGATCCATGAATGAGTTCATCAATGAGAGGTGCTCGCAGCGAAATATTCACCAGCCAGTAATGTGCGGTTCACAACTGAACAGTAATGGCAGGAAAGGTCCTGTTACCAGCAGGTTCACTGTGCAGTAACCGTAGAGTTAGCATCCTCTGGTTACCATCTGATGGGCGACTGGACAGTACCATTCATTTGGCAACTGGACGGTTACCAGATAGTTACTGTGTGGTAACTGTCAGGTAGCCAGCCGGTGAATAACCTGTAAGTAAACCACACGGTAACCGTTCAGTATCATCTAGTAACTGAACAGTACCTGCCAGTAAGCAGCCAGTCACCGGTTCATTTTAAAATTCACAGTACTTTACAGGGACCTTTCCTGGCAATTCTGTTCAGTTGTGGACTGCACGGTTCTGGCTGGTGACGGTAACCAGCTGGAAATGAACGGTGAACGTTTGGCTGTGTAACATTGTAATAAGCCCATGAGTTCCTGAATGAGCGGTGCTCTTGGATTTAGTATGAAGAGATTATATGAAAATATTATTCCTGGTTAATTGATACATGTCTCAAATAACAAAAAAACCTGGCTAACTGGTCACCGAAATTCCGGTCAGTAGCCATTCGGCAAGTGGAGGTGAAAATTTAGCAGCCACATTGATGGCAGTCCATGAGAGTGCCCATGCATCTCCTACACAATTTACATCAATCCGGCATTCACTTCTTGTGCAGTACTAGCGTACTCTGTAAGTTGCATTGCCTGTTGTTACTCTGTTAAGGATAGCTATCTCGTTAGAGACATGACAATCTGTCTTCCGTATCAATAAATATACAAGATAACCATAAAAAAAAATGACCAATTTTGACCCTTCAACGGGATAGCTATCCTTAATGTCTCGTGAACCCCCCCCCCCCCAGAAATGCCATAGTGTCTTGGTGATCGTATGCCATCAATTTTGTCAACTTTAGTACCGAGTTGATATGATGCAACAGCTAATGGAGGTCATGTATATTGGTGAATAAACACTTTGCGAACATTTTACTTGCCACTTTGGTGATTGACCCTTTTGTCTTAGCAACACATTGGCGAATTACTGAATATTATACTCGTCATGGTACGATTTTTGATTTTGGCGAGTTGTGACCACTGATGACTGATAAATACACTTACATCCGATGCTGATAACAAGAATTGCCAAATGCACTTGGATCAGGCCATGTCTCGGAAAATACTTAGAACTTCAGAAGATACACCCACAAATATCTTCTGTAAAGATGCTGAAACCAATACTAATGCAACTAATGTTGCCAAACATCAAGTTGCCAAATAGTATTTACACCATTTTATGATCCTAGAGCTTCCATGTGTATCAGCAGACTGTAGCCTATTTCACTATAACTCACCGCACTCCTCATCGTTTTATGGGTGCCCAAACTAAAAGTGTAGATCAGATCCTGCGAGATGAGCTATGACAATTCAGAGTCCGATAAACAGCTGTAACCTGCAGTGGAATAGTTGAAAATAGTCCACAGGCCAAGTTTCCCTCCATTAGATTTCATTTCTACTGGACAATCTGCATTCCAGGGGGAAAAACTCTAGCCTTGAACATTATTCCATTTGATACCAACTGAAGAGTTACTCCCCTTTGACCTATGGTGTGGTTTTGCCTATTGTGGGCATTGTTTTGATATCTCTCGCATGAAGTAAGAACAAGCTCTAACTTCAGGTTTAATTTATCAGTTAACCTGTCTAACATCAAGCGTTTCTTTTCAAAGATGTCATACTTTTGCCGCAATAACCCGAGTGCACTTTGCACTGATTGGTCATATTTAGACTCGTACCCAGCTCCAATTCGCTATCGCTCTATGGAGACTAGTTATCGGCAGGCATTTTAAATCAGCACTGCACAGTGATTGGCCCATGGTATTCTCCACCCACAATGCCCCTCCATGCTTGTTTGGACGTCGGCAAAATGGTACATCTTCAGAAAATTTATGACCTAGGCCTATCCAAAGTTCACAGCTCTTCACAAGATCATTATTATTTAGCATCATCAGATAAACAAGACTAGTACGATCAGACAACATGAAGGCGAAAATACTGTATAATTGACGTAATTCGTTGTTTTCCGCGTTTCAGTGGTTGATCTTCAATGCAGAATCTAGGTCAACTAAATTTATAATGTCAGCTGCTTCAAACGAGTAGGCCTACAAGTACGTTCAGTTTTATTTTTTTAACAACAAAACTTGCATAATGTTAGCAACAAAAGTACATATAGGGCGTATGAACAGTACTATGTATTGAATGAAGAACAGAAATGCTGCAAATCCCCTGACCTGATCATGAACATGTCACGCTAAGAACCTTGGAATAGGTCATAAATTTTCCGAAGATGTACCGTCTTGCTGGACGTCGTGGTAGTCGTAGAAGCGAGGGCTTTATTTAGGAAACCTACCATAATCGCTCATCGCTCATCAAATCTTACAAAGGAACTATATAATACTTGGTGGATTGGTGGCCGTAGCGCTCAAGGCCCTTTATCGCACCATAGACGAGTACTGGTCACTAGATACACACGAACAACAACAACACATATTGACATTGGTCTATTTACCGGTCTAGATTTAGACCGGTAATTCAGCCAATCAGAGAATACAAAATGCCTGCCGCTAACTAGACCCCAACGGTGCGTGTGAGTTGAGGGCTAGGTACGAGTCTAGGTCATATTGGCACCAGACAGAAATTTGAATGTAAGCCACAGAGTTATTCCCCCTTGATCAATCATATGATTATTGCCTGAGGCTGGCTGAATAAAATGAATTTCTAGCTTCATTTTTCCTCCCGACACCCGAAGGGCTACTATAGGATTGGGGTCTGTCGCACAACAACACATGTGCAACTAAATTACTAGAATATTGTTCTATTTGACTATTAACCTGGACCTATTTTATTTTGGTTAATGTGATAGGTTTTAAGATTGTACATGTAGCTAGGCTTTCACAACTCATCCTACTGGTGATGGGCCCAAATTTTTAAATGTGTAGAGTGATATCTTTTGTGGGATTACAGCTATAAGTTTCCACATTCAGACCATGTGTAACTGATGGATCAGTTTAGTAAAGATGACCATGACCTATTGTTTCTTGGTCAAATTCAACTATTATTGATATTTTAACATTGTTTCATGCAAATTGTATCAAACTACTGCATCAGTTTGCCCCAAAAGATTGATAATTTTAGTCTGTTTTTACGTAGTCACTTTTCTATTCCTTGTGCAATCAATCAGTCCCTGTCTTGTTCTCCACATACAAAACTAAACATGTAATAACAGTTGACATTCTACCCATCCCATCTTTGAACAAATTCAATTATTGATGTTTGGTATTGATTTTAAGAACTGTCATTAGTATGCATTAACAGCGCAGGATAGAAGGTATTAAATGGGATGAGGGAATCTAGAAACACATTTTGGCACTTTCCTTGAAAAACAGAGATCATGGAAAACTTAGTTTTTAAAATCTTGGCAAAACGATTCATTTTTGCTGTCCATTGGATATTTTTTTCAGAGTGCTTTACAGTGGAAATTAGTTTAAGGGCTTGTGACCCTGCATCAGCCTTTCACACACCCACTTTCATTTGTCCTCTTACTGTGAGAACTATGAACATGATCAACATATATGTATATATTATTGGAAAACTTATGTCTCTGGGATTTCAAAGTGGCGAATATATTGGTTATGAGATTGTGAGAAATTAATCCAATGGGGCATTTGCACTATAATCATGATAGTTGAATTGTTGAGAAGCAACAGGAACTTGATAATGTGGTGTCTAGCACCATGCTTCTTCAAAGATTTCTTCTTTGAAGTAGCAGGAACGCAACTAGGCTGGGTGGTGCTTAGTTGGTTCGTCGCGATATAGTTGAAATATTGTTGAAAGCGACGTTCAATTCTATTCACTCACTCACCCTAATCCTGGACAATGCTGTCTGTCCTCGATGGCAGCAGGCAGTGCTCCGACCCCTGGCTGGCCACATGAGCTTCGGTTCATCAATACGGGTGTTTCGCTTACGTATTTATTTCAGAATATATTTTCAGTCGGTGATAACTGGTATATTTTTGACCTGAAGTTACCAAAATTATCATAAACGTAAGCTTATCAGTCCTTCGTTGGAAAAGTAAGAATTTTTTATCCATATTATCATATTTACATCAGTTATCAATAGTTAAAATACCCATTCCATGTTATTATACCCCCCGTTACAAAGTATAGGGGGGGGGCATACTGGATTCAGCTTCTCCGTCCGTCTGTCGTACCGTCCGTCCTTTCATCCCTCCGTCCGTCCGTCCGTCCATCCAAATTCAACGTCAACACTCAAACGACAACGTCAACGAAGCTGAACCGTTCCATCTAGAGACTTCAAATTTGGTATACAACATTGATGTGTGGGCAAGCACTTGTGTTTACAAGCCTATTGAAATTGGATACATGTCAATGGTTTTTGTGGTTTCCATGGCAATAAGACAGAAAATATTCATGTAACGACGATAACGCTCTAGAAACTAGACCATTGCAGCTAGAGATTTCAAATTTGGTATGCAGCATTGCTGTGTGGCAAAGCACAACCCTATTGAAATTGGGTACATTTCGCTGGTTTTGGTGGTTTCCATGGCAACAAGACAGAAAATCTCCGTCCGTTCGTTTGTCTGTCCGAATTCGACATTAACGCTCTAGAAGTAGAGACCCCAAAAGCCGTATGAGCTGCCATGCGAATTGCGTGTGTAAACACAAATTATGTGGTGTCGGAAAAGGTCATAAAACATGAATTTTTGCCTTAATTAACTGTGAAAATTACTTGGATTAAGTAAATATAATGTTCTGTTGTCGATGGTATTTGAATTAGTCCATAAAATGTTTCGTCATCGGCAGAGAGCAGTTCTGGAGTTCACTTCATTTTGCACACGCGTCTGGTCGCCGTGGAAAATGGCGACGCATTTTTAAAAGTCTTCAACTTGCATGATCCCTTACGATATGAGCCAGTGGGTTTTCCCCTTTCAATTTGGTCTTAAAATTCTCATAATTTCTCACAGAATATCGCAAGAATATTAACTCGATCAAAACGTGCTTCAGTTTTTTCATAGCCCGTTTTGCGGCCCTTTTGCGTGACCGCGAATGCTGTCTCCGATGAGAATGACCGAGTTAACAGTGGCAGTCCGTTATTTAAATGTTCGTGTCATTGTTCTGACTGATCAATGAATAGAAATTGCACTGGCTCATGTCGTAATCCCGAATTTATTTAGACTTGTACGTCCCGCGAAGAGCAAAACGTCTTGTTGTTCCACGTAACCAGGGGTAACGAGGTCATGACACCAGATGGCGTCTCCCGTCTAAAATGGCGGCACCCTTTTGATAGCGTTTGTTGAGGTTGAATGCTGGCGAAAAACGATCTATTTTGCTATAAATTTTGCGCTATTGTTACTGTTTAATGTATAAATTAATATGTGATATCTCAGAATGTATTACAATGTCAATTTCCACGACAGTAAATATCTCGCAAGTCGTTTGATGGTTTACCATGGAATTCTCCTTACCACGTCCAGCTGGTACAGCATGCGGTTGACGTTTTCGCGGGTATTGAGAAAACAGCTCCACTCATGTTAGTAGTAATCTCCCTTGAATTGAACTTGAAAGCGTGGACTAAACTTGCAATTTGAAACAAAGCAGTTGAAATGTTGAATTTATTTCGCCAGAATAATATTTCTTAAAATGTTTTATGATTAAAAAAAATTAATAGCGTATAAAATAGTCGTGATGAAGTAAGTTTTATCAGTCTGTGTTACTTTATTTTATTTTACAACAACAACAACATTTTTTTAACTCCACTCACTGGAACGTTTTTCCTTCTGGCTGACAATGGTGCTTCATCTACTTTACTACAGAATGAACAAATGTGGGCTCTTCAACTGATTTGATTTTAAAATAATTATCAATTAATTTATTTCTTATCACTTTTATTAGAAAATTAGAATATACATCATCAAGTAAAATGAATGTTCCATACTGAGTAAGACATTTATGGAAATGAACTCCTCATTAATGAATGTCAGTGGGCAGAGATAATTATGTGGGGTGGCAATATTCAGGTTGTCCATGGGTTCAATCTTTTTCTCAATAAAATTCAAGTTCACATTTAGGAATTTTGGTGACATTTGATACCTGTTTCAATGCAGGTACCCTGGTACTATAGTAAAACGCCGTTCCATTATGCAAATTTATGCAAATTAGGCAGCTAAATATTGCCGCGGCGTCGACAAAATGCCCACCAGCAGAACTGGCATGTTCAAAAACCCCTGACTACCAAATTTTATTAAAATTGTCCTGAAATTAAAAGAAAGGAAAACGTTTTTGTAGAAATTTACTCATAATTGTGTACAATTTTACCCATTAATCTCCCATTGTTTTAACATAGACTGATTTCCGATAAACCACTGGAATAAAATAACTTCAAAAATCTGCATAAAATCAAGTTTTGATTCGTTTTCGAAAATTTAGAAAGCGTTGAACTTCAAAAAATGCCTCCTATGAAATCAAATCTAAACTAGTCCAAAATAAATAAGATGAAAAAACTGTTGGGGTCTCTACTAGAAGCTGAACCATTCCATCTAGAGACTGCAGATTTGGTATACAGCATTGATGGGTGGCAAAGCTCAAGCTTACTGAAATTGGATACATTTCAATAATTATCTAACTTTCTCTAATGTGCAATAAAGACAAGTGATATTAAGAATGTTAAACTTAATTACAGTAAATCTTCTTATAATTTAATCACCCTGTTAAAATTCAATCACCCATAGGCAACACTGGGCAACATTCAATAGGCAACACTGGGCAACATTCAATCTGTCCCATGTAAATCTGAACACCCACTCATTAAAATTGATAATGGATTCTCTGAATGAATTTGGTCTTGCAATTGATAATGGATTCTCTGACAAGTCCAAATTCAATAACAAGTCCAAATTCATTCAGAGAACCCATTGTCAATTGACAAGTCCAAATTCATTCAGAGAATCCATTATCCAATTGACAAGTCCAAATTCATTCAGAGAACCCATTATCAATTGACAAGTCCAAATTCATTCAGAGAATCCATTATCAATTGACAAGTCCAAATTCTTTCAGAGAATCCATTATCAATTGACAAGTCCCAGGGTTTTTTTTAGACAGTTTTTATACGCCCGCCAAAAGCGGACGTATTATGTGATGGCGGTTTCCGTCCGTGTGTCCGTCTGTCTGTCTGTCCGTCTGTCCGGTTCTCGTGTCCGGTCTATATCTGGGACAGTTTCCTATCTACAGTTTCAATTTTTGGTGAGTGGATACCCTACGGAGAGACGATGTGTCGCGTACCAAAATAAAGGTTGAGGTCAAAGGTCACAGGCCTAAAAACCAGGAAATCACTGAAGTGTTCGTGTCCGGTCTATATCTGCAATATATGCAATTTTTTGTGAGTGGATATGCTAGGTGGAGACGATGTGTCGCGTACCAAAATTGAAGTCAAGGTCAGAGGTCAAAGGTCACTGTTGCCTAAAATCAGGAAATCATTGATCGTAGACAGTTTTCTATCTACAGTTCTAATTTTTGGTGAGTGGATGCCCTAGGGGAAAACGATGTGTTAATGTAGGTCAAGGTCAGAGGTCAAAGGTCAGTGTGACTGAAAAATCAGGAAATCATTAGAAATTTCTAATTTCTAATTTTGTGAGTGGATTCAAATAGGGGAAATGATGTGTCGCATACCAAAATGTAGGGCAAGGTCGAAGGTCAAAGGTCACTGTGCCCCCAAAATCAGGAAATTATTAAAAATAACATTTCTTTGTGTCAGTAGATATATTAGGGGGACACGATGTGTCACATATCAAAATGTAGGTCAAGGTCAAAGGTCAAGGTCACTGTGACTCCAAAATCGTGAAATTGTTAAAAATCATGATTTTTTGAGTCCATTGAGAAATTACGGGTAGCTGTTTTGTCATGTACCAACATTTAGATCCAGGTCAATAGTCAAGATCACTGTGACCCCAGAATCAAGATCAAAGGTCAGTGTGACCTAAAAATTAGGAAATAATTAAAAATTACTAATTTTTTGTAAGTGGATTCAATAGGGGGAAATGAAGTGTCGCATACCAAAAATTAGGTCAAGGTCAACTTAGGTCACTGTGACCCCAAAATCAGGAAATTATTAAAAATAACTTTTTTTTGTGTCAGATACATTAGGGGGACACGATGGGTCACATACCAAAATGTAGGTCAAGGTCAAAGGTCAAGGTCACTGTGACCCCAAAATCGTGAAATTGTTAAAAATCATGATTTTTGGTGTCCCTTGAGAAATTATGGGGAGACGGTTTGTCATGTACCAAAATTTAGGTCAAGGTCAATAGTCAAGGTCACTGTGACTCCGGAATCCAGAAATCTTTGAAAATTACTTTTTTTTTTGTCAGATACATTAAGGGGACATGATGTGTCACATACAAAAATGTAGGTCAAGGCCGAACGTCCAGGTCACTGTGACCCCCAAAAGCATGAAATTCATAAAAATCATGATTTTTTTGTGTCCATTGATACATTGAGGGAAGACGATGTGTCTTTTAGCAAAATTTAGGTCAAATGTCAAGGTCACTGTGCCCAAGATCAGGAAATCATTACAAGTCACATTTTCATATGCCTGTCGAAGACGAGGTCATGTAATGCGATGTTGGGTTCTGTCCATTATCCGTTAACGTTTGTTGTCCATGCGATATCTCTAGTTTCAAGGTATGGATTGGTACCAAATTTTGACTATATCTTACTCGCATGGCAAAGAGGAGCCATACATCAATTTGTCAAAGGTCAAGGTCACAGTCCTCCAAACCTGAATCAAGTTTAGCTGACTATATGTGTTAGGTTGGAATATTCGGAGTTCTCTCCCCTTGTATATAGCATTTGTCCTGTGGAGTTGCCTGTCGTGTTTGAAACAGCTACATATTTAGTTAAACTGTTGTGAAATAAAAACCATACAATTACTAATTTAACGGGGAGATGGGTCCTTTATGACCTTCATACCTGTTTTAATATTAACTCAACAACAAAGGTTTACTTCATCACTTTCTTCTTCCTTCATGAAAAATTTTCTCGTCTGAGAGAAATCCATTTGCAGAAAAACTACTATTTTCTTGTGTTTGACTATTGTCGATTTCAGTGTGGGATATGTGAGCTCTCGGCTCTTGCTCCAAGGTCAACTAGTTGCCAAGAGTTAAGCTCATTTTAGGTTATCATTCGATATAAGATGTGATATATGTTACATTCTCAGAAGCACAAAATTGTTGACCTTTCTCTGGATTGCTAGCTACCAATTGGAATCAAGGCTATTAAACAACCTTGAAATTTGGACCAATGTGATTCCAGATATACGGGCGTATATTGAAGCCCCTTGGGCTATTGTTCATCGTGGTATTCCCGATGAAAACGAATTTGAATTGAGTTTTTGCAATTTTTTCAAAATTGAGTTTTGAGCTAGAAATTCAGTTTTCAGGGTTTTTTGAGTTTTTAGCTCATCTGGGCCGAAGGGCTTATGTCATGGCCTGATTGTCCGTCATGTGTCGTCCGTCGTTCATCGTCCGTAAACATCTTCTTCTCTGAAACCGCTTGGCCGATTAAGCTGAAACTTGGCATGCATGTTCCCCCCAATGAGTACACCAGAATTTGTTCATGCCGTGTCGATACGATTTTAAATATGGCGGCCATCTTGAATTTGCCAGTGAAATTTAAAATGTTACTTTATATCCCTCCAAGTCTTCCCTTCGTGAATATCAATGAAAACACATGTGGAAATCCACATTTGAATTAGGACAATGACCTGACGGTTCTCTGAAGCACGTGGAAAATTTCCCGCTTCCCGAGGTATGATAGCACTCCATTTTCAGCTAACATTCTGCGACTACAGTCTGTCCATCCAGCCAGATTTCTGCTCTTCCAGCGCAGGCCACGGAAATGAAAGTAGAAGCTCTGGAAGGTCAAGTTAACAACTGTCACCATTCGGGTATATTATTAGATCATCTGAGGGCATAATTTTGTTTGCCATGATGTTTTTCAGCTCTCACTATCAAAATCTGTTCATGTGGTGCTCTCCACCACGTCCGCATATCGACTCGGTTAGCGATCGTCCCGGAAGATTTCTGCTTCCAAGTTCAAATTATCGCGGTAATACATACGTAGCAGAGAGTGTAAATAGACTTTAAACAGACGTTCCTGCTGTTAATCTTTATTATAAAATCCATCTCTAGACGCTCTCTCAGGCCATCAATTTAAACGGCAATTATCAAAAATCTTCTGCCGCCGCGAGGGGGGAAACCCCCCTCTCGGACGCTCCCTCAGACTTGGTCGCTTCGCTCCCTCGTATTTGCGGACCCAGATTTTTTTTTCTGGCAGAATCCCTGCAAGATACCTTTTCTGCTCTGATTCGAACATCAAATATGGCCACCAGGCGGCCATCTTGGATTTCCCTATGAAACTTCGTTATCGTGATTTATCAGGAAGTACTGCATGGATCTTTCTCAAATTTGATACACAGGTTCCCCTTGGGGTCTAGTTGTGCAAGATACTTTTGTGGTCTGATTCAGAAATACAATATGGCCACCAGGCGGCCATCTTGGATTTCCAGATGAAACATTGTTATTGCGATTTCTCAGAAACTACTGCATGGATCTTTCTCAAATTTGGTACAGAGGTTCCCCTTGGGGTCTAGTTGTGCAAGATACAATTTGTGGTCTGATTGAAAAATCCAATATGGTCACCAGGTGGCCATCTTGGATTTCCCCATGAAACATTGTTATTGTGATTTCTCAGGAACTACTGCATGGATCTTTCTCAAATTTGGTACATATGTTCCCCTTGGGGTCTAGTTGTGCAAGATACCTTTTCTGTTCTGATTCAAAAATCCAATATGGCTACCAGGCGGCCATCTTGGATTTCCCCATGAAACTTTATAGCGATTTCTCAGAAACTACTGGATTAATCTTTCTCAAATTTGATACACAGGTTCCCCTTGGGGTCAAGTTGAGCAAGATACCTTTTCTTGTCCAATTTGAAAATCCAATATGGCCACCAGGTGGCCATCTTGAATTTCCCCATGAAATTTTGTTATCGTGAATTCTCAGGATATTACTGCATGGATGTTGATACACAGGTTCCCCTTGTGGTCCAGTTGTGCAAAATACCTTTTTGGTCCATTTCGAAAATCCAATATGGCCGCATCTTGAATTTCCCTTGAAACTTCATCATGAAATCTCAGGAAATAACTGCATGGATCATTTAGTGTTCAGGGGGGACAACACAAGTTAGAAACTCATCTATTGCAGTTCTTCAGTAAAAATTTCTCACAGCTACTGTCTCCAGTTACAGACATGAGCTACAGTGCTGTGGCACTATCTTTTTTCATAAGAGATTGAGTTTATGTAACACAGGGGCGATCAAAAATGCCCCGATCACGGGAAAGTCATCGCGACCGAAAGTTCACAATACAAGGTTGCTGTTGTTGTTCGTGTCAACTTTGTCTCTATGCCAATCAATGTCCGTATGAGAGCCCACTCTTCATGTCATCTCTGCCACTTTCCGGGTTTCTGTATGTTTGTTAATAGCTGCAGACACCGCGTCTCGTCATGGCATATCCAGTGGAACTGGAACACGCTTAAGAAGCTTTCGCGGAGATTATTTTTCTTGTCATTGACAACAGCGCGCCTCTACAATGTCGTAATATCACGACATTATAACGTTTTACGTTAATAAATCTTATCTCATGACAAGGGAGGCAATTCGCTGTCGAGTACCGCCAGATATCTGTGGCATCGAACTGCTAGTTTTTCGATGAAGGGTTCCCGACAATTTCAGCGCCATTTTCTTTACCTCAACATGTGGCTGACGCTTGACAAACGTAAGCGAGAAAATCTCAAGAAGAACACAAATGAAAAATATATTTATCATACTCTGAACATCTTTCAACTTCTTTGATCTGTTGGAACTCTGTTTGAATGCGTATAATACCTGCCTCGCGTCGAAGTGAAGTGCTTCACCCTGTGTTTTGTAGTGGAAAACAAGCAACATGCAACCTCTGGAACTGCCCTTGTTACGGTAAATTGAGAATTTATCGTTTAGACTTCAAAATTAACGAATAAATTATTGTAATACACGAATGCTTGGGAGGCATTTTTGTCAAAATCGTTCATCATGCTTTATTTCTGCCGAGATCATGAGATGTATGTGATCGCAGTGCTCCCATCACCATTCAACGGAGGTCGTTCAATGAAAACATTGACCTTGGCTTAAGGGTAAAATAATAAAAAAATAAAGATAAAACAAGAGGAAGTTGTTTTCTTAGCAAATATGGGGCATTCATGTATTGTAACAATTTGTTTTTTTTACCTGTCTCCACCAAGCATGACAGTTTCAATACTTATGCCAATTTAATACAAGAATTTTTTACATTCTATGATTAAAACAAAATAAAAATTGAGTTTTAATCATTTTTTAGATGAAAAAGGCAAAATAATTGAGTTTTATAAAAAAAATTATGAAAACGGCTAAAAAATTGAGTTAAGTGACATTAATATGCGCGCAAAAAAAATTGAGTTTTACAATATTTGAAATTGAGTAGATGAAAATTTTTTGTCTAAAAAAACCCCTGAAGTCCAAATTCATTCAGAGAACCCATTGTCAATTGACAAGTCCAAATTCATTCAGAGAATCCATTATCAATTTTAATGAGTGGGTGTTCAAATTTACTATCAGAATTACATGGGACAGACTGAATGTTGCCTATGGGTGACTGAATTTGAAAGGGTGATTGAATTACAATGTATAAAAATATTTACCATAATTAAATTTAACATTCCTAATATCACTTGTCTTTATTACACCATGTATGCGTCCTGTCTGTGTCTTGTGTGCTGCCCTCTGTGTTTTATATGGGGGATGGAGAGTGATTGGTTTCATACTGTTTCAAATATTTCTTCTTTGAAGTAGCAAAAACACAACTTGGCTGGGTGGTGCTTAGTTGGTTCGTCGTGATACAGCTGAAATATTGTTGAAAGCGACTTTAAATTCTATTCACTCACTCACTTGTGTTGTCCTCTGTGTTTTATAGGGTGAATGGAGGGTGTCTGCATGGTTTCATACTGTTTCAAAGATTTCTTCTTTGAAGTAGCAGGAACACAACTTGGCTGGTTTGTGCTTACATGTAGCTGAAATATTGTTGAAAGTGACGTTAAATTCTATTCACTCAATCACTCGTGCTGTTCAATCAGTATTATGACAGAATTATTCTATATTTCAGTTCATCCTTGCTCATACTAGGTTGAATACTCTAGCTTGTCCAAGAATCTTTCCAGAATTTCCTTTCAAAGACTCAAATGACTTTAGAGATGTGATATGGGATTTCAAATTACCTGTTTTTCGCATAAGGTATATTGATAAGAGATTTATTCACCATTGTATGTTTGCTGCACCTGTACAGCAGGTCAGCTATAATTGTTATATCTCATATTTTTCATTCTTTGAAGGATGATTGATTAGAGATTTTGCTTCCACTTCATGTAATTTAAAGATTTTCTGAACTGTGTGCTCACTTAGGTGTAAATACTCCAGTCAGTATATTATATTGTGATATCAGATGATACGGGCCGGTGTTACAACATAACTTTATGGTGAGATGGAGTCTATAATGTGGAGATTAATAACGATGTTTGATTATAGGGCTTCAATATGGACAAGATGGTTTATCATGAACTTATAATCTCTCTCCATAATGAAATGAGCCGTAGAAAGGTATTGATTCAAAAACTGCTCTTTTCTTCTCTTCCAATTCAAAAGAGTTCTCCTGGAATCCCGATCGAGCTCCTTTATTCCGGTACTATGGGAGCAGACAATGGACCACAATTAGGACGTCGTCACACGGACGCTCTCAGAGGAGTCGTGGTCATAATTGTCTGAACTATTCTGTTCATCCACACTGGATTTCTATTTCATAAATCTGCTCAATAGCTCAGTGGGAACATTCATATTTTTATGTCGTGTCCATGTACCTGAATGGCTCATATTCTGGTGCGCCCGTGTAATTCTACACAAAACGAAGATACCAGCGAACTTCCTCTCTCTCGAGAACTCGCCTTAATGCAATTTACCACCCCCTGCACGCCGTTTCCCCGTATGCGCTCGAGTTTCATGTGACATTGATAGGAGTTGGAGCAATCATTTCCTGTTTCTGACTGTGTCTAAGCAACGTTTTTTTTTTCATTTCTCGTCCTTTTTTTTTTCTTTCAACCATAATCCCATACATGGTCTTTTCTCTGTGATCAGTGCATTGCGGCGGCTGCGTTGGCACATGAGAGAGTCTCTGGAGTCCTGGCGAAGTCAGGCAATCACCTGATAGATCAATTAGCTCCATACGCTGCCACACCCCCCAGAGCTGCGGCAAGATGATCCCGCTGATGAAACATGAAGATGGTTTTCCTGAGCTGCCCAGCTCGAACGGAAATTCTTTTCTTGGATGCTAAACCTTGCCTTAGGCATGCTTACTTCATTCTTGTATCTGATTCTTGCTGTACAAAGGCCATTTACTGGACAATCGATTATCTCTGAGCCGCGATCAATAAAATGGAGCCATGTTTGTTAGCATCCCCCATCTAATAAAGGGCAGTTTGTGTTGACGAGATTGCGGGATCGCTCATTAAACAAAATGCACATTGTTAGGACTGACAGTAAAAGTGACAGGTATTATCATGTAACTGTTGTCTACAGCACAGGTAGCTATCCACTTAATGTGTCGTGATCATCATATTGCCCAGGTAGACAATCAAAGTGGCCAGGTAGACAGTACATTAGCTGGCCAGATGTGATGGTGATGTTACCTGACATCTCAGACAGTCGGAGGGATGTAATTCCACAATAACTCGCTAAATAATATTGACTCATCGTAGTCTCGTGAAAATAAACACTATAATACAGTATTATGCTTACCTGGCTGACTAATTACCTTGATAGCTTTGTTACATGATCTTGTGGTTTTGAAATTTGTTACATATAAATCTTGTAATATGACTTCATAACATTATAAAAATAAATGCTTTCAAATTAGGCTTTTAGGTACTATTTTGAAATAGGAGTCTCAAAGACCCTGAGATTCATTGCTACATGTAGCTGAAAGCCTGTTTTAAATATTATGAACTACATGTATATTCTGGTATTGCGTTAAAGGTATATAATGAAGAAAATGCCCGCTGAGAATAGGTAGGTGACCAAAATCCAACTAATGAAATTCACTACTCGTAAAAACACTTCAAGGAAATAGTGAAAGTTATGTGGATAATGATCCTACAGTTGCAGTCCTTCATGAATATTATGTTGAAAATTAAAACCAATCTGGGAATTGAAGATCTCGCACTGTTCAAAATTATAATGTACATGACTGGATGAGTCATAAACATTGTAATATTACTTGATTTCTTAGAGTGTACTAGGAAAATTCTGAATTGTTTGTCCCTTTCAACCCAGCTTAGGGCAGCATGGTTTATCATGTTTGTCTGGCACAGGAGGTAGATTAAAGTGCCAAACAAATTAGGCTCTCTGACGATCCATTGTGATCACTAGTGTCTTTAGAGCCTAATCCTCAAAATTCAAAAAAAAATTGTAGGTTTTTGTTAGGCTTAGAGTTTTGCTAGGGTATGTTTGTTTGGGTTATCGTCGCCGTGTGACCAATAAGGTTAGGTGCGACATTAAACTTCAAACAACCAACCAACCCTTTCATGAACTGTGATGAAATGCTTGGAGAAAGATCAAATTTGTCTGGTTTGGGGGCCCAGGAGCATATGCTGTCGTGGTTAGATTAGCAGTACACAGACAATAGTCACATCACTCAGTCAAACAGGAATCGCTGTCGGACTCGCTTGAAAAAGTTTAATTTCCTGCAAATACTGTTACAAGCCGAGCTGAGCAGGATTGGGTTGGGGCTGTGAGCCGGGCACATGCGATGGTGGTCGACCATCCGTGACACGGGATCACTATTCTTCTTCCTCTTCCAGAGCTAGCCTGCTACTGAAATATGGCGGCCCCGTCGACTCGCTCCCTCCCTCCGACCTCCACGAAGAAAAAGGCCCCGGGATGAAATTCCATTAAATAGCTGGAAACAGGAAGTCGGCGAAGTTATAATTTTTATGTCATTCGTGACGGCCGAGCTCAGTGAGCCCAGAATATTGTGCCGTGTGTAATTTCATCGTGGACGGGGAACATGATGTCCTGTCTCTCCCTGATTTATAGGCTTTGTCTTCTCCCGTGATGACACGACAATTGAAAGTTAACACGCTGATCGAGCCATTACGACAGTAATTAAACTTCCAGTTTAGCAGCAAATGTTATCCAGAGTGTCGCTACAAAGTACAATTATTAAATGAAATTTGTTTGATGATAAAGATGTGCCATTGATTCACACAGGTTTATTTTCCCCTAATTTGTCAATGATGTCATGCTCTGATTGCCCCCATATTGAATTAGCAGATAAAGAATTATCTCAAACGTCCTGTAATAGTAATAGAGGTGCAGCACTTCTATATTTTCACTTTTGAATCTTTACTTGTAAAATTTAATGTACATTCTATGATTGCTGTGTACATGTACATGTGCTTCATTTTGGGGAGGAAAAAATCTAAAGCTTCAAAATTTGACACACCTTCCCCCCCCCCAACCCACCTACCGACTCGCTTATTGGCTAGATACAGATATATTTATATGCTATTTTGTTTTATTGCATGCTATTTTATAATTATTGATATCACATATCAAAGTTGCAATTTGCTGATTGATTTTGTGAACAAAAGTATATAGTTTTGACTTTGGTGTGTATTTTCAGTTACATCATCAGTGTTGGTATCGTAGACAAACTGACCCAGTATTTCAGCAGTGTCCATGGACCAATCGACGAGACCCGAGAGATTGCAGAGTTTCTACAGCACAGCCTCGGCCTTCTAGTATCTATCACCAAATTTACATCCAAACGGTGAGTTAATAACACAAATGTTGCAATGTTATAATCCTGTTTTCATTATTTACGGTTAGCTGACTGTCCCAAAAACGACTATGTTACAATCACTGAGGTACATTGTACCTTAATTGGAATGGAATGGAGTTTCTATCATAATATCTTGTTAATGAATCTATATATACATAAGACTATATCTACTAAATGCAAGTTATATTCATGAGAATTAACATTTGCAGAAAAACCCTTTATAGTACTGCGAAAACGGTCCAGCAAGATGATGTCTTGCTTTACAGTATGTTATATCTGATATACAGGGCCTCGTTTTCAGCAAGAGTGATCATAGCTCACCTGCGCGCAAACACTCATGTCGCATAAATTCATGTCACTAGAGTAATTTTTAGCTCACATAAACTGCCACATTTTATATTGTTTTATACTGCAACTACTCGCCTGACTTTCAGATACTCTCTCCTACATATTTCGAGGTGAGCTATTTTGAACTCGCGCACTAATTCTGAACCCGAAGCCCAGGCTTCCCAGAGTGGCATAAAATCATAAAATTTTGCCAAAAATGAGTAAACAGCATAAAATAGCATAAATTTTTTTAAAACATCATAAAATCATGAATTTTTGTTGGAAAAAAATGGGTCAGTTGACGAACTGCACTTAAAATCTCCGAAATCTGGTATTGGGCATGCCCACGATTTCCAATTATGTACAATGTACATACACGTACAATGTTCTGGTTCTGTGTTGGGCTATATTATTAATGCATTAGTCACATACATAGCCAGGGTTCTGTGATAGCTGGTCATTCTCAACCTGTCACATATGTCAAAAAATAAATGACAAAAGCATAAAATTTCCTTGAAAATAGCAAAAAATTATCATGAATTTTCAATTTTTTTTGCATAAAATCGTTATAAAATTCCTGAAAAGTGTCTGGGAGGCCTGTGACCACCTCAGATGAGCATTGAATAAAACAGTTACATAATAGACAATAGATAATGTATGCCAAATATTGGATTGATATTGCAAAATCGCACCAATATTTGACATTACATTGTCTTGTCATCGTATAAATATTACATAGTCTACTCTTCGGCATGTTGGGTTTACAGGGTCTAATTTAGAATTAAAGGGCAGGGATTGGTAAATGGTAATTTGTTTTTTGTTTTTTACTGCATGCCAATAGCAGCGTCCGAATATTGAACGCGATAGGAGCTAGATTAGGGCCTGGTTTATTTTTCTGTTCACTTTATTAGGAATCATGGCAGCTGGTGGTTACGGGATGTAAACAAAGTTAATACTCCAGTCCTACAATTGCTTATATATGTGGACATTTACATACATGTATGTATGTTCCTATCCATGGAAAGTGGCTGTCAGAGAGCCCGAATAGCAGACGTGGTACTGTAACACTCCCAGTTTTCCAGTCCCTCTCCAGGCAGGGGTGTTACAGATCAGGATACAAACAGATAAATGATTACCACTGTTAGGGGTTATTACCTCTCCTTATTTTCCTGTAGTTCATTAAGTGGGGAATTAGACTGCCCTGGTCTCGTCAGTCTCAGAATGATGGATTCCACAAGGCTAGTCATTCTGGACTCATTAACTATGTCACAGACCCTCTAATATGACTCCACCACTGATAACATGCATAAAGGGTGCCATGACTGCTGTACACAGTCTTCATCAGGGTGGTTTGTACAATCGGTGTAACAAAGGGCGGAATGGCCCCCAGCCCTGTCAGGCCTAGAGCTATTGTCAGGTGGGGGCCATTGTACTTCCGATCAAATATCCCCTCGATCAGATCGTATCTTGATCGATCAGAACAGGAACTGATTAATAGAGCCAGGTATGGACTCGCTCTCCTCCATCTAATCTAGGTAGATATAAGAGAGAACAGATGACAAGGCTGAGTTCAGGCAAATCGTTCACCAATCAGCATTGATCCTGTCCAGAATAGGGGCACGACCAACATCTGCTTTCATTGTCCAATTAATCCATCCATCTGTTCATTAAATCCACTCCATCATTCATGGATTTACCTGAACTATTACCTGTATTTCTCATTTCTTCATTATATGAATACTTCTTCCGGCTCTGATACAATTAAGACATTGTTGCGTAAGGTGGTCAAAGGATGATGATGTCTCATAAAATCAGAACAATGGTCGACTGCCCAAATAAATAGCTATCTTTAATAACATTTAAGAAGAGTAAAAAACTATTTATTTATTTATTTTAAGCTAGCTTACTTATTTATTTATTTAAGAAGGAAATGTATGTACACTAAATCTCCTGATAATACAATCATGGGAAATGAAATTTTCCATCAGAAAATCGAAGCGTGGGGTCAGGAGCAGATACAGGCCTTATTTTATACCGTTATACGGCGCCCAAAATTAACGATGTCTAAAAACGCCCAAATTAAGAAACGAAAAACGCCCAAATTACGACAAAAAAAATCATGTATTTTAGTTTATTATGCAGCAAATTTACGTTTTGTATTTAATTTTGAGATGGTTTACTCGCGTTTGCGTTTGTCACTTCAAAAATGAAATGGAGAAATCAAGACGTAAATTGCCAATGCGAGCCGCCATGTTATATTCACCAACCCGATTCATATGAACTTCACTTTACTTGATAGGGAAATGATAACTTCAACTACGCTGAACGCTAACCGGAAGTTATCGTCTTGCGGGCCACGTGGAAAAAGGTGGCGAGGTTGATGATCCAAACCATACAAATTTTTCATTATTATAAAGTGGATCATCAAAATTATTAGAATGACTGAAGGAATTTTGTGAACAGAACTGAGGGTGATTGAATTTTTTGACGCTTGACCATATCCATGTTTACGATATGTCACATGTCAGATCATTTGGAAATTAAGAAAAAGAAAATTAGAAGATTTGAATTTGGAAGTGGGATCATCAGAATATTTGTCAATATCAAAGTAACATACATTTACAAGCACTATGTATGGATATTGTTGTGCAGAGAACTGCCAAATTCATCCTACACAGGAAAATATTTATACTTTTCATGGAATCGGTAGAGTGATATTAAATTTGACATTTACATGTATATATCATATTTCTCTTTCACTCACACAATCTCTCCACTAATAAACTTTGTGGAATTCTTAGATCAACATACATCTACAGTATAGAACAGAAAATCTTGTGAATGATTTGAAAATAAATACATATTATCTATCCAAAGATAAACAGGGTAAATATTTTAAGCATGGTAGCCAAAAATACTTAGGGCTGTTCCAGAAAAAAGTACATGGGGGGGACAGAAGGCACTTTATATATTTGCGTATGGGTCGTGGGGTAAAAGAGTTATATAATTACATGGGTGGTTGCCTGATGGATAAACATAATGGCATTTATGTTGATTACATATTATATTCAATAATATGGGTGGTGGGGGTAAAATTATATTTCATTACATGGGTGGTGGGGGCAAAAATAAAGTGCCTTCTGTCCCCCCCATGTACTTTTTTCTGGAACAGCCCTTACACAGAAATTGTAGATCAGAATTGAATTAATGAAGAAATAATGGATTTTATGTACATGATTTTATGTACATGATTTTATGTACATGATTTTGAATCATTTTGGCAACTTTCTGTTCAGATAAATTTGATCAGCCCGGCCCTGATTTTATGGTAGAAAATTTCACTTTCTTTGATTGAATTATTACAAGAAATTACCATACTGGAAAATGAGTAAACATGTCGTGTCTGTGAGTCTATGTTCTTTCTTGGACTCCAATAAGGTGACTATACAGTTAAAGTTGTCCAGGGTTCAACATCCTCCAACAGGTCATCACAGGCAGATGTAGATGTGTGTCTGTAGGTCAGATTGATAAAGTACAAACCACCGCAGGTGTCTGCGTGTAAGTAAGTCTGTCGGTTGATCCTCGTAACAATTAACCAATCCCATATTACAAGCCCAGCAATAATATCCAGCAACATTTCATTAGCGTAACGTTTGATAGTTTAACTTGCGCTGTGGCCACCTTTGTCCTTATTATGGAAGCACCCTGTGGAACGGTTAATCATCATTAGATTGTTAATCTCTCGCTGCAGTCTCGCTTTCCGCTGCTCCCTCTGAAGACGGATCTAGTCACTGGAACAAATTATATCCCTCCCGGCTGTCCTGTCTTATCATTAACTCCCAACAGATTGGTTTGTTTTGTCTTAAACAACCTTCTATTGTGATCTCCAATTTGTAGGCTCTGGTAATTTTTTATAGCCAGGGCAATTCTGTGCCATCTCATCCAAGGCTGTCGCTTATTCTGGGCTTTCATTCATCACGGGATAATCTGATGTCAGGGTTTAATGGTTTGTCTTGGCTCCCCTGGCACAGTGGCCACGAGGAGCCTCATCACACATTAACTCCGCTCCTGGGGAGAGACGCTGATTTCATGTCCCCGAAAATAAATATGAACAACACAATCGGATCTGATAAATAATTGTTTCCAGGAATAAATTGAAAAAATATTATGAAGTAATTTTGTTACAAATGGGATTCTTGATTGGATATGTAATTCTGTCCAAAACATCATATAACTAAATTTCATGAGAATCATTCACGAACTTCATAACTGTATTTTCACCATCTGTCTGTCTGTTAATTTAGTATTGACTGAAAGCCCTGAAAATATACTTTCGAGAATTCTTGAGATTTTGTAAGTGTAGTAACTGTGGAAGATTGATTTACAGTTTCTAGGTCCTTCATATGGTAATTCCATGCACAATTATTATGTTTGCCAGCTTCATTTTTTTCAGTGGTATTTAATATTTTCACGTTTGTTTTGTATTTTGTCTTTCTCGTCCTTGTTTATTTTCTTTTCAGATGAACAACTGACAGTGCTCTTTTCACTATCAGCAAGATTTTGTATACATGTATTAAGGATACTCTTGATTGAAGAAAATGGCCATTTTTTTTTACCTAGTTCCAATATTTAACAACAGACCTTCCTTCTGTTGAAAAAAAATGATAGTAGAAAACTGCATGCATCCAGATTTAACGTGAAACATACATGTGTATGCAGATTTTTGAAAGTTAAAGTCACAAATGAAAGGTCCCCATTTCCTAACATTTCGGGCGAAACAGTTGTTTAGGTCGATTTTCAGTTGCTTCGATTTCAGTTTCTACTGTTTTTAAGAGAATAATAGATGTGAACATTAGGCTGTAAACTTTGAGTATACTATAATCAGAAATAATTTTCTTATAGTATTTATTCATCAACAAAATGAATTACTGTACATTACAATTTAGTGAAAGTGACAAAGATTTTAAGGATTTTAGAGGGTGATCAAATTTATTGGAATGGCTGATTGAATTTCATCCACAGAATTTGGGGTGATTGAACTTTGGTCGGGTGATTGAATTATTAGGCCGCTGTCAGTTAATAGGTTGTTTAGCATGACCTTCTCCTGCTAAAAATATACATGCTAGATGCTATAATTATTAAGGTAAATTTTCCACCGTCGACTCATTCCATATCAAATCAAAATATCTTCCATACATGTAGATCAACTCAACATATGACAATGTGTAGAGATACATGTAATTATCATATTTATTTTAACTTCATTTATTCCATGCGGGCAGGAAAAATATAATTATTCTGTAAAGTCATTTTAAGTTTGCTTTAATTTAATTGTAACATTCTGTAAATAATTATGGTAGATAGTAAAACTCAAATGCACACACATTGTATGAACAGAAATCAAGGGAAACAACTCTTACTTGTGACTACTGTTAAAGATATCTGCAGAATTTATTACTCGAATTTTCAACGTCAGGAGTCGCCTCTTATTAAATCTGCTTTTATGTTTTCTACACTGGCTGAAGATAGGGATTCTCTGTCCAGGGCAACGGATTTTGTATGTCCGTCGTCCATTAGCTGTAATGTATTTCATTGACGTGCAGGTCGACAGCTTGTGTCGTCGTTGTTGTCGGGAGTGAAGACGTGAAGCGTTTGACCACTTCGCTCAAAAGCGTTTCATCAGGGAAATGGATGGTTAAATTCGGCACGATGTACTGAATGGTTGATGAGGAAACAACTGATCCATTAACTAAAACAATGATGGCTTTGGTACGCAACCGTCAAAACTGTCGGGGTTAAAACGTTTACGGCTACGTGCTCAACACGAGGGAATCCCCGCTAGAGATGCATGCCGGGACTGTGCCTCGTTTTGAAATTAGGGTTTCCCCAAGAATGTGAACCAAAATGCCGGCTCCGCGCTGTGGTGGTACAGTCAGCTCATGCGTTTTCGTGGATTTGCTTACTTATTTTTTTTACTGCCAATAATTGCTGATAATTAAAATACATGCGGCATTATTTATCTCCAAAATATTGATGCGGGCGGGTCATGCGAAACAACCTATCAACTGACAACGGCCTTAAAGGTTTTATCATAATGTTAATATTTCTACAGGAGCAGTAACCCATTTGAGCAGAAGAAAGAGGACCCCACCCAGTTGATTAACACGTTCCAGGTCACTGATCTCGTGGGGATTGTCTCCCTTCTCTATGGCATGCTGCTCCACTCAGGGGCACCGGCACGAGGAGAGGCAGCACCCCCAGACCTGCCCCAACATACCATTGCTGTGATCACTACAGGACTACGCATGCTGAACCACATGGCCATGCTTGATCTGTCCATGTTACAGGTGAGATATTACAATAGTGGAGTCTGCGGACATCAGTACCACTAAAAATGCTACATTAAAATGTTTCACAAATGTTGAAGTGAATATAAACTAGTCTGCAATATACACAGAAATGACATATGGCATTGGCATAAATGTAGATAAACTGCAGGCTTTAGGATTTCATAAACCGATTGGTTCCGGTAGCATAGCGGTACTGTGAAGCAGGCCTCGCCATTTGAAACGTGATAGAGAGCTGAAACAGTCCTCCTAAATTTCCCATGGAGAGATTTGCTCTCCAAGAATTTAACCCCTTAAAATCACTTGTATACTATCATGACTGTATGCGTGTGCATAAATGTGTGATGGTACAGTGTATATACTAGTAATAGCAATTTCATTTACACTTTGTAAAAGATAAATAAATTAAAATTCAAATATTTGTGAAGCATAGCTCCTGAGTTGTATTTCTACATTAAATAAAAAATGGCAAATTTACAGTTTAGTAGCAGGCACTCTGCTTTGCTTTTTAAAATAATTATTAACAAGTTATATCAATGACAAAGTAAAATACTCGGCAATGATAAAACAATTTTTTTGTTGAAGTTTGTAAAGAAATAAGCTGTTCAAAAATATATGTGAATAGATTTGTTAAATAGATGGCCTACATGTACAATATGCTCATAATGAGCAGAAAGTATGTCAAAATCTTGTTAATTGGGTACAAGACTGTCCCTAAAGTTGATGGGAACTCTTTTGTAAAAAAGGTAGAAAAGTAACATACAGCTACTACCATGTGCTTTTCCATCCATGAAAATTTAAATACGGGAAAGTTGGTAGAAATTTACTCTGTTTATTAAAGTATACTTTGATTTAAATAAAGGATACTTTGATTTAAATAAAGGCAGTGAAGACTGGGAGAATTTACTTGGGAAGTCATGAGGTGAGGAAGGCATTATAAAACAATAGCTTTACCCAACAACGGTACGCTACATATAGTAAAAATTACAACAACAACAAAGACTGACAGAGGGGCGCGAAAATGACGCCTCTCAAAAGACAATAAGGCCATCCAAAAATAAATTCCTGTTTCCAGTAACGGGCATCTCCAAAAAGTGGGTAGGTAGGTAGGCAGGGATTTTTTTTTTTTTTTTTTTTTTAACCTTCTTTTTCTGCACGAACACAGATGTTATCTGGCTAATATATTTCTGAATAAAGGAAGTCCATTTATTTTCAAATGAAAAATTAATGAAAATAAATTATTCTATTTCAATTTAAACAAGTGATATCAAAAGTGATGAAGAATTTCAAGTCACCAGTGGGTACCAGTAGATTGAGCATTTAATTCAGGCTCACTAGGGGCTTGAACTGTTGTGTCATTATTAAACAAAATTTCAAATTGTCAGAGGCTAAAACAATTGCCACATTTATAGTTCTTAGACATATAATGGTTTAAAATAAACGAAGAGAAAATTACTCTATTCTATTCTCAATATCAGAGCAACAGTTCTGCATATAATAGTCGGAATCAGTCATCATTGCATAGTATATGTATGAAGAGCAGTGCCCGTGGAGGTTCTCGAAATAATTAGCCGATAGTATTTAAGTGAACGAGAAGAATGGTTGGCGAATGATCAGACGAGTCCCAGTTCAATATTGCCCAAGAGTATTGACATCCTACTGACTACAGGCTCTGTGTGCTGATAATGATGTGTAAATCATCTACCTTTCTTAGAAAACTCCGCCGAAGATTTTCTGTAGTTATCGCCATTGTTGTCAGCTCTCCGCGCACGTGGCAACTATTGCACGATCCCATGCTAGGAATAGCCTGTGCAGGAGACTACAGATTGTCAAAGAAGCGAAGAAATTATTGACGGCGATCGTTGCTGGTTAGAATTTATTAAAGGCGTTTCGGTTTATTCTCAAGGTGATTTTCAGCGTGGAAGAGTTAGCAAAATTAACAACAACTGTCCTTTAATTTAATAATAATGCCGTTAGCAGACACAGCCTACTTATTTCTATATTTAATCTGCTGAATCTAGGTGCGCGAAAAACAGTATACCTTGGATATGATTTAGGTTAGCAATGGCGCGCGACTGAATTACTGGATTCCAGTCTGCAGGTATTGTTTTTAATTTCGTCGTGTCCACGTAAGTATCACTGATATCAGCGAGTATGTTGCCCAAGTTTTCGGAGAGTTCCACCTTTCTGAGTTGTTTTTTACAACATAATCCCCGTTGTGGACGACGGAAAATGAAAGCACGCCGCAGGCAACCATTTTAAGCAGATTACGACAATGCGACACCTAGCGTCAGAAGCAAAAGTTACGTCCCTTTGTGAAAAATATGAAGAGTTATTTCCCCTCTTCCAGAATTTGGCGACTGGAAACAAAACAACCGATCTTTGTGTTTTTTTTAACTATCCAATTTTTTGGGTCGGTCGGGTTACGGGAAACAAACATATTATTATGGATGGCCTCAGTGACATACACACAATTAAGTTTGTATACTCTAGCCAAACATTTTGACACACGCCCAAAGACTCTCAGCACATGATTCATGACACTGGACATGAACATGCATACAGGATGTTATTTCTTTAAATTCTACATTTGCTGATTAGTTTTCTTCTCATTCTAGGGTGTATTAAACACAGGGACCCTGTGCAATTGCCTCTGCTTTATCAGCATAATTTATTAAGTCCAGATATTTTATGGAAAAATTGTAAAACTGCTAAGATCTCTTGGAGTGAAACATCGTTCCCGTCCAGTTTAGAGTGTCGTCTGCATACTGACTCAACTTGTACTCAATATCATTTATTTTGATTCCTTTAATATTTGGATTTTGTAATAATGATGCCCAATATTTCTGCACATATATATAACTTTTCATGTATGTACATGTAGTTTTAGATTTTTAAGAAGAGGGATTAGGGGCCTACATCCTGTACTTCGCTCTCCATCATCACTTTCCATTTCTTCAGGAGAGCTATTCATCTTCTACATGTATCCAGGCAGACCCTATTGCTTTCTGGGGCAACTTTAATGAAAACCCAAACGGTTGAAGTCCCCCCCGCGTTGAAACAATTGATTTGGCTTGAAACCGTAACATTCAGTACCTGCCATGGAGAGAAATCCCAAGTGAGATTCAGTGGCAAGGTGCCAACAATTACCGAACTTGTCCTAATCCAGTCATGTTTTCAGAAGTTATTGTCTGAAAATGAAATTTTAACTTGGCCCACAGGTGGCGACACGTACAAGTGGATCGGCGTGAAAAACAATCCAAAGCGAGATCTTGAGGCAAGGTACCCGCATACCATACTTAAAAAGAATCTGTTCAGTTTTTCAAAAGTTATTGTCCGGAAACAATTTCTTGAAATTTGCCCCCAGGTGGCGTCACCTACATGTATAGGCGGGTCAGCGCAAGAAACAATCCCAAGTGAGATCTTGAGGCGAGGTACCCAGATACCAAATTTGAAAAGAATCCGTACAGTTTTCCTTAAGTTATTGTCCGGAAACGAAATGTTAACTTGGCCCCCAGGCGTGAAAAACAATCCCAAGTGAGATCTTGAGGCAAGATACCCACACACCATATATTTGAGAAGAATCAGTTCAGTTATTTTCTGGAAATAAGTCGGACGGACGTACATTAGTACGTACTATCGTCACTCTTTAGCCCTTTAACCCTTTCACCGATTAAACCCGGTGTACGGGGATAACGAGAGTGCCACCCGTACGACCATCCCCGGTTGATCGGGTTAGCTTTAAACCTGTTGGCCATCACGATGGGTACAGCATTTATATTTTTTTGCATTCGTTTTAACGGAAACCTATCAAACACTGTATACTTCTGGAAAGTCAAAACCTTGATCAATTTGATTCTCGAAATTGTTTGTTTGTTCCGCAAAAGAAATAAAGCAAAATTAGATTTTTTTCCACATACCGTGTGACGGGCCTCTCGGCAGCAAGCTGCAGAAATGAAAAAAATCATCGAAAACCTCATCCTAACTCCTGTATTTTTGATGTTACACGACTGGTAAAGCGTGGTGAATATTCCCCAGACGATTAAAACTGCCAACGACAACCGGCAAAGTTTATTTCCATATTTTTACGAGTCTTGATCCACAAAGTTTGACAACCAACTTTCTATTTCGCCCAAGATGGTTGCCGTCTTCGGACGACGAGCCAATCGGTATGCGTAATTTCGCCCACGTGACCTCCATCCGCCAACAGATAAGAAGCGCGTAGACAGTGGCTGGAAAAATGGAATTACATCATTTTCAATCCAATAGTATCCTCCGTTTTATTTTTGCCATCCGTCCCAGGTCATGTGATGTACAGAAAGGGGAAAGCCCACACTTTCCAATGAGAGGTCAAACATTGCAAATGGCGGAGTACAACTCAAGATAAACACTGTCAAATGCGATCGAAAAAAGACGATTTCTCCGTTGAATTTTGACGTTTTCAAGTCGAGAAAGCCGGGGAAAGCGCATTCTCTTGAAGTAAAACCTAATTTTGTATGCTATTTGATTTATTTTGCTATAAAACTGGAGCAAATAACACCGGAGTGTTCATTGTGGAGACGGGGTCCCTATGTTTTTCTACAAATCTCAGACGCAAACACGTTTTCTAACATTCCAAAGACAACATATACAAATTTTAACAGTTCTCAGGGAATTGATCGTCAGCAGGTCACTTTTGTCAGGGGAAATAATCGGTGAAAGGGTTAACCAAAATGTTTAACAGTTTGCAATAAGACTATAAATATAAGTAGTCTTCATCTTTATAGAAGGTCAAACTAACAAGGAGCTCCGCTTCATGCATCAAGACTCAGGTGTGGTTCTTCTATATGCATACATGTACAACATGTACAAGAGAAACTCACCTGTCATCAATATGGCAGACAGATTTGTCTCCCTTGATAAGCACAACATAATTAATGAATACAGTCATGACAGTCAACATGGTCAAGCTCTCTTTCAAAGATGTCTTACGTGTATGTAATAGTTTCCATATAAATCCATAATTCTAAGCACCATCACACATCACAGTACAATGTACATTTGAAAACTTGATGTGTTGGATATGTAAACAATTAATCTGGGACTCACGGAATGCAAGATTTTTTTTTGTTAAACATTTAAATTATATAAGAAAATATTTTTGACTGCAAATCATTTGCACTTTCTGAAGCGAGTTCAATGCCAGTGGAAATGAGGCCCTTTAATTGGGTTTCAGTGAAGTTGTACTGAAGATCGTGGACTAAATTTGGAATTGAACTGACATGAACAGACTCTGTGGTTTCATAGCTGTGGTTTCATAGCCTGCAAAAATGTAAATTGTGTATGAATATTATCAAAACCGCCAACAGACAGTGATCAATATTTGTCTGTTTACCTCACCAGTGCTTCAGCCCAAATACATACTTTTCCTCTTGACAATGGAATATGTATGTCATGAACACAAACAATGGTAAAATATTAAATAAAACCAACAACTTTTACCTAAACGGATTTAAAGATTTAGCAGAGATTTTCAGCAACACCAGGAAAGCATGTACTGGACATGTACATGTATCAAGGGAATTTACACTTGTTTGTTCACTCGCCACGGTCTTGTACTATAATGTAAGACATAGTACCTCGATCCGCACTGCTAGGCATCCATGTTGAAAGCACAGTATCACGCCGAAACTCTGAACAGCGCATGTCAGCTATATGACTTCCGTTACCATGGAGGTCAGCTTGAGATGAAAAACCAGGAAAAACACCTTAGAAGACATCCTTTGGGAGTCAAATCAACACGGAGGAGAAACAACTATCCCTACTTCCGGGATTTTGACGAAATTTGCCATGCTTGCGGGTAGAGCAACTTTATCTTCCGGGTAAAATGGCCGATTCTGACAGACGGAGGTCAATCTTCCGACAATTCAGACAAACCGTCTAAGTAAGTAGTAGATATAAAGCTACCAGTTGGGCCATCCTTAAAAATAAGTTTGTTGCGCGTAACCCGACCGACTGTCCAAAAATCCGCCGACTGGAAAAAATTTTCGCCGATTTTCCGACCAGTCATCTTTTTATTTTATTTTGCAATGTCAGAATTATCTCCCCTATCTCCTCTCTCGTGTAAACGTATGTAAAACGTTCGCCTAGCAAAAGCAAGCAGGATTTCACTCTCCAGTAGTCGGCGATGTGAGCTTATGTCACACGTTTTGAAGGCATATCCTCCATGGCCCAGTCCGTAGGGGAATGCAGTTTTCATCGACCATCGTGTATATGGCGGGAAGTTCCCCCTTCTGTTTTGTGTCCCGTTTTGTGTTTGGGTTTGATGGAGAGTGGAGAGGACAATAAACACATCGAGAGGCAACAGCAACACAGGATGGGAAAAATATTTCAAAACGGTTGGTTATTAAAACCTGCCATAAAGAGCTCTGTCGCGAATCGACTTGGAACGTAGACATGTTTAGGACTGTCACCATGCACCACGTGGGTCCGTAACGTGGGATGTTACAACAACAACGATGTTTGGATTTCTACTTTTATCCGAGAAGACTCCAGTGTGCCTAAATGCAGAAAATCTATACTGCTTTGTTGTTTAACGGAAACTTTATAACCCTCTATGTCGATGAAGCCATGGATATAGTGTCGGTGGCTTCAGCGGTCTTGACAAATTAGATGGTGCCGTCAGCTTAATTTTGACGTTCCGATGTCGGCATCAAATACGCCTGTCAGAATTCCACCTCGGACTAAATTCCACGAAAAGACACAGGTTAGAAACTTAGTATTTGCCTCATTGTTGTCAGTAAATTAAATTACGATGTATTTCTAATCTGAATAAAGGAAGTACCTAAGTATTCAATAAAAGCACACCATAAATTTGCGACGAGGAAGGGCAGTAATGATGTTAATGATTAATTTGAGGTAATTTTCTCAACTCCAAATGGTATAATGAACAACCTTCTGTATAACACTGAGAGGATTTTTTTCTTTCCTGTCACAATTTTGGCAAAAGTTTGTCTGGTAGTGGTATTTTTTTTTTTTTTTTTGACCAGCTAGTCACTAGTCATTGTCAAGAATGTGTTCAAGGATGTCGATGTCTTCTAAGAAATAAAACAGGTACACAAGCCTGAATTTAAGAATATCTTGCTTTATACCTTGAAGATAACTAGTTTTCTATACTGAAATAATTTTGCTGCCAGACAAAAAGAATATTTCAAATGACCTGCTTAGTATCTGAACTAAATCACACTAACCTCTTCCAGCCTCCCGAAAAGGAAAACCTGATCTAAAAAAAAAAAAAAAAAATTACCTACCTACCGACCCAACTTCCTGAGGTAGGGTCGGGTTACAGCCAACAAACATATTTTTAAGGATGGCCTTGGTGATAGAGATTCTTATGAACCTACAGAGGCTAAGAACGAGCTGTATTGTTGTCTGGATGTTTCTCTATAATCTTCACAAAACAGGCAGTCAATTGTGCAAGCGAACATTTGTCAAAACCACGCGAGTTAATTCCACGCCAATTTGTCTTCAATCTTCGGTTATATGACGGATCGTCCACTGTATAGCAGGGTAGACCCATTGGTGCTTGAATTATATGCTACCGAACGTTTTTTCGACGTACATTTCATTAATCTGCACTTTTGGTTATATTATTCAGTCTTCCGGGTGCACTTACTCATGCTTCCGGGTAATACATTTGAAATATAATATACAAGGGAGTGCACTTTCTACCTAGAAAGTTAAAAGATTATACAAACGATAACCCTACCGGGCCTGGGGGCATTATGCCTCCCCTACCAAACTTTGTACTCTATCTCCGGAAAGACAAAAAACTGAGAGCTGAAACTCCGTGACTTTGCTTATCATACTGGGGTCTTTTGGGGCCTATTTGCATAATCAACTGAACAGAGAATCATGGGTAAATCCGAAATTGCGGCCATGTGTGGAACCAGAAAAGTGATATTTTCGTCTTATTTCCACAAAATTCTTGCTTTTCTGCATGGAAAAGTGAAAAAAACTATTTTATTTCATATCAGATTATTATTTACTAATTTATCAGGCCGTCTGTACGAGGAAATCAAAAGAATAAAGAAATCGAAAAATCCGACCTGATAATCATAATGGACAAAAAAATGTCCTTTTTTTATAATGACAACACAGGTGAGATGGTGTTAGAAATTACATTTCATTCACATTTCTTCTGAAGTTATGGGCAATATTACTGGATATTCATTCATGGGAAATAACAGTCGTCATTTCAGTCGTTCAGTTACATATCAAAACGCCTTGGAAAAACACCTTCAAGCTCATAATGGAAACTTCAGGTTTATTCTAGATGGTTCACGATACTAAGTGATTGAATCAAGTGTTTAATTCATAGCACGTGCGATATATTACATAACGTAACTGTTCAAGTCGTTTTCCCACTTCACGCTGTAAACTGATGTGTGTCCGCTTTATTTCACAATGATCTGATTGAAACTGAAAGGACTGACGCCAAGACATTGTGACGTCACATGAACAACGTAACTTTAGCGACGTCCGATTTGATTACAATTTTTTTCAATTATTATTTTATTTCTGATGTCACCTTTCAGCGTTTAGTTCCAGACGTTTAGGCTAGAGAGAAACGGCCAAGTAAAAAATTAAGTTCAAACGTTTTTTTAGACCCTAAATTAGGTCCTCGCGGACTTGTGACCGATTGAGGTGGCGGTTCATGGTAGTCAGTTGCGAACCATTACAGTTTGTAATCCAGGAAGCGGAAATGTATATTTCCTGCTCAAAAGGTTTGATGCAGAAAAACGTAACAGGTCAATAGGAGAAGGTGGAAGGTTAAAGCATATATAAAGACCCTGGAAAAACACATTAAAGCTCACAGTGGAAACTTCAGGTTTGTTCTAAATGGTTCACGGTACTAGGTGACTGAATCAAAATTGAGTTCAAGACATTTTTTAGACCCTAAGTTATGCCAGCCGGTGGTCAGCCGGTGGGGCTATTTTCGTAATACCGACGAGGTGATGTTATATATCAATTTGGATTTCTTTCACATGTCCTGTGAGGTTATGGGCAATATTAATGGATATTCATTCACGGGAAATAACACTCGTCATTTCAATCGGCTGGCGATGGTCGGATGCAGGGGGTCTTTATATATGCTTTAACCTTCTACCTTCTCCTGACCTGTTACGGTTTTCTGCATCAAATCATTTGAGCGGGAAATATACATTTCCGCTTCCTGGATTAACAAACTGTAATGGTTCGCAACTGATTACCATGAACCGCCAACTCAACCGGGCACAAGTCCGCGAGGACCTAATTTAGGGTCTAAAAAAACGCTTTTTTTACTTGGCCGTTTCCCTCCAGCCTAAACGTCTGGAACTAAACGCTGAAAAGGTGACATCAGAAATAAAATGATAATTGAAAAAAATTGTAATCAAATCGGACGTCGCTAAAGTTACGTTGTTCATGTGACGTCACAATGTCTTGGCGTCAGTCCTTTCAGTTTCGTTCAGATCATTGTGAAATAAAGCGGACACACATCAGTTTACAGCGTGAAGTGGGAAAACGACTTGGAACAGTTACGTTATGTAATATATCGCACGTGCTATAAATTAAACACTTGATTCAATCACTTAGTATCGTGAACCATCTAGAATAAACCTGAAGTTTCCATTATGAGCTTGAAGGTGTTTTTCCAAGGCGTTTTGATATGTAACTGAACGACTGAAATGACGACTGTTATTTCCCATGAATGAATATCCAGTAATATTGCCCATAACTTCAGAAGAAATGTGAATGAAATGTAATTTCTAACACCATCTCACCTGTGTTGTCATTATAAAAAAAGGACATTTTTTTGTCCATTATGATTATCAGGTCGGATTTTTCGATTTCTTTATTCTTTTGATTTCCTCGTACAGACGGCCTGATAAATTAGTAAATAATAATCTGATATGAAATAAAATAGTTTTTTTCACTTTTCCATGCAGAAAAGCAAGAATTTTGGTAGGGGGAGGCATAATGCCCCCAGGGCCGGTAGGGTTATGGTTTGTATAATCTTTTAACTTTCTAGGTAGAAAGTGCACTCCCTTGTATATTATATTTCAAATGTATTACCCGGAAGCATGAGTAAGTGCGCCCGGAAGACTGAATAATATCATGAAAAGTGCGGATTAATGAAATGTACGTCCAAAAAACGTTCGGTAGCATATAATTCAAGCACCAATGGGTCTACCCTGCCATACAGTGGACGATCCGTCATATAACCGAAGATTTAAGACAAACTGGCGTGCATGTAAGTCGCGTGGTTTTGACAAATGTTCACTTGCACAATTGACTGCCTATTTTGTGAAGACTATAGAGAAACATCCAGACAACAATACAGCTCGTTCTTAGCCTCTACAGGTTCATAAGAATCTCTATCACCAACTGGTAGCTTTATATCTACTACTTACTTAGACGGTTCGTCTGAATTATCGGAAGATTGACCTCCGTCTGTTAGAATCGGCCATTTTACCCGGAAGATAAAGTTGCTCTACCCGCAAGCATGGCAAATTTCGTCAAAATCCCGGAAGTAGGGATAGTTGTTTCTCCTCCGTGATCAAGTGAGTATCCATTTCATTTGGACATATATTTATCTCCTGATAAGGGATATAAATACAACAAGAACTATGTGTAAGCAGAAACACATCCTATAGCATGTGGTGCCTCATGTGCAGTGGATCACGGTTTACACCGGAGAGGTGTAAAATCCCTACACTATTAATGCGCGAGGTACTATGACTTCAAAACGGAATAGGCCGAATGTTGTGGGTCATTATATCATGGCTCATAAAAGAGTGGGTTTGTGGTCAATACTAGTTTGGCAAGGCTTTGAGACTTTTTGACAAAAACAAACATGTAATATCAAGCTCTTTCTATCAGAAGATTTAGTTTTTTGTATATTTGTGTTGTACATGTATACATGTAGATGGAGTTATTTGTATTCATGTATAAATGTAATGTGTTGTATTTATATACTTACTCAGAAAAAGACTTTTACAAATTTGAGTACTATTTAGCTATCTAGTCCATAGGACATTCCATGTCAGCGAACAACTAAAAAGTGGCCTGCTCTAAAATTGACTAATTATATTACATGGCCACACACGCCTCAGAGTTCAAAGGAATTGAGTGATTTGCAATCTTAACTGGAGTACTAATATACCTGTGCTTGTCTGAAAGGAATAAACCAAGCGTATAAAGATGAAACGGATGGAAATAGTGTCATACAATTACTTCAGCTTGTATGACCTTGAAATTGTGCTAGTCATTTCAGATAAATTTTGTGTTTCTTGTAACCCTACCTACGCGTTCTCAAATGTTTTGGTTTTTTTCTATTGCTCATATATTTGTGATAAGTATTTTCTGGTTTGCTTCTTTATATTTATATGTGTTTTAACACAAGTTTGTGAAATCCTGTATAAAAGAAAAGCGAAAAGCTACAATAAACAATTGAAAACTACCCAGGTTTTCTCAAGTTTGTAATGGGAACAGAATCATTAAATTGTGAATGGCCTCGGCAGCAAAAACTTTTTCTTATAATATGTCATGTGTCTGATGACATGGTGTTTCACATTTCAATGCATTTTCATCCGTAAATTCATTGTTAGGTCATCCAAAGTACCGGTATCATGTTGATTATATGCAGAATGAGTATGTACATATACCTGACAGTCGTCTGGATCTGTCACCAGATCTGATTGTCAAACAATTAGTATATGTACCACCAGGTTAGAGATCTACCTCTCTATAATAGAGGTAACAAAGAGTTCAATTGAACCCAAAATACACCCGCCCGTAAAACAATACAGTCGATAAACAACATTTTATCTCCTGAATGTTGTTATAGACAAAGTTTAACAATACAAATGAACCTACTTGGACTGTATGTTGTTTGTATTGTTGCAATAGTCATAATACTGTACATGTATAAGCCATCATTATTGTATACAGTGGGGTAGGCAGGTTTGGAAATCAGGTCGGGCGGGTGGTTACATATGGGCCTGGAGCGGTATTTGTAGGAGCAGATAGAACTCTAGTTACTCTAACTCTGCAGGAGTGCATATTCCCCCACCCCCGGTTATGCGCTTATGTATGTATCAGTAACTTTCAAACAAAATTTGTGTTAGTATAAGCTGCAAAAGTCAGCTCATCAGCCTGATGACTGGAGTTGATTTAACAGTAGGTGCCAAATACAAGGATTTCAGACTAAAATCAAGGTGAGTAACTGAAGAAAACATCGAATCAGCTCAAAAACAGTTTGTGCAAATCTACACATGGTACCGATCATATGTACTAAATTTCAAAAGAATTCATCGAAAAGTCTGAGACGAGATGCGTTCACGAGGACAGTAGGTGGCAAATAAAGATTTCAGACCATAATCAAGGGGAGTATTCAAGAAACTGTCGAATCAACTCGAGAAAAGTTCATGCACATGTGCACTTGGCACCAATCATGTGTACCTAATTTCAAAAGAATGCAATGAAACCCCTAGGACGAGTCTCGTTCACGAGGACTGTAGGTGCCAAATAAAAGGATTCCAGACTAAAATCAAGGGGGATAACTCAAGAAAACGTCGAATTGGTACTGATCATGTGTACCAAATTTCAGAAGAATCCATTGAAAACTCTGGGACGAGTTGCATTCACAAAGACAGTAGGTGCCAAATACAAGGATTTCAGACCAAAATCAAGGGGAGTAACTCAAGAAAACGTCGAATCGGGCCGCAAAAGGTTCGTGCACATCTACACATGATACCGATCATGTGTACCAAATTTCAGAAGAATTCATTGAAAACTCTGGGACGAGTTGTGTTGACAAAGACAGTAGATGCCAAATACAAGGATTTCAGACCAAAATCAAGGGGAGTAACTCAAGAAAACGTCGAATCGGGCCGAAAAAAGTTCATGCACATCTACACATGGTACTGATCATGTGTACCAAATTTCAGAAGAATCCATTGAAAACTCTGGGACGAGTTGTGTTGATGAAGACAGTAGGTGCCAAAATACAAGGATTTCAGACCAAAATCAAGGGGAGTAACTCAAGAAAACGTTGAATTTGGCCGAAAAAAGTTTGTGCACATCTACACATGGTACCGATCATGTGTACCAAATTTCAGAAGAATCCATTGAATACTCTGGGATGAGTTGCGTTGACGAAGCCAGTTGGTGCCAAATACATAGATTTCAGACCAAAATCAAGGGGAATAACTCAAGAAAACGTCGAATCAGGCCGAAAAAAGTTTGTGCACTTCTACACATGGTACCGATCATGTGTACCAAATTTCAGAAGAATCCATTGAAAACTCTAGGACGTGTTGCGCTGACGAGAAAAAGTTAACGGACGGGCGGATGGACGGACGACGCCATACATGTACATGTACCATAATACGTCCCGTCATATTGGGCATATAAAAATTAAAGCTCATTTTTGCTCAATAAAGACAGGAATATATCAAAGTAAGAGACATCCACCATAGGTGACCATGAAAAAATATATCCACATCGGATGGTATTAAAAACCAATTGTCCTCTTATCTAAAATAGAAATGTTTTGTTTACTATTGAAAAGGGTGAGTGAGTGTGTTACGGTTTAAAGGTTATACAAAATGGTCTCAAAATCTGCTACTTTTTTGTGCTAAATTGTTGTAGAGGTGATTATATAGACTTGTTTTACATTTTTGTATGTTTTCAAACTGCCCAAGGTTGGAAATAGCAGCAGTAAAGTGCGACATTTTCATGCCCCTTTCAAAACGGCAAAAGCTGTGACCGCTTGACTTGTGACGTCACAACCTGATTACGATCTCGCTCAAATGCCTGTTGTGACGTCAAAATGTCAGCGACATCACGCTAGAACTCCCCCGGTTGGGTGAATCTTTCGTAACAACGCCCGAAGTCATAGACTATGACGTTTAGGGCGCAATCATAATCAGGTTGTGACGTCATGTACCAGAGGTCACGGCTCCTGTACGTTTTCCCCCACATGTGTGCTATTCGTTTCCTAAAACCCACTTCGACGACATTATTCGAGAAAAAAATACTAATTTGTTGTTTGGAACACTACTGGGTATGTTTTAATGCAAAGTAGTATAGAGTCATTTGGTATAACCTTTAATGTCGCGTTCAGCGCTATTTCGGCCATATAGCGACGATATAACTAACTACGATATGATTAGCTGGACATGTGTGACTATCCAGGTACAGCCATCAGTAGAGGGAATTAATCTTCCCCTTGTGGCAACAGACATGGTACAATTAGACTTTGCACCCAATCAGTGGAAAATCACATACATGTACGCTACATTAATGTAAGTTGCCTGAAGATTTGAGAGTGATATGATGAATAAATCCAAAGGAGGGTCTGAAACCCTCAATTCTTTCTATTATTACTTGGGGTGTGCACACGGACACCACAGGTTCATCCCCAGACCTGGGGTGTGCACGCTAACACCACAGGTCGATCCCCAGACCTGGGGTGTGCACACTGACACCACAGGTCGATCCCCAGACCTGGGGTGTGCACACTGACACCACAGGTTCATCCCCAGACCTGGGGTGTGCACACTGACACCACAGGTTCAACCCCAGACCTGGGGTGTGCACACTGACACCACAGGTCCATCCCCAGACCTGGGGTGTGCACACTGACACCACAGGTCCATCCCCAGACCTGGGGTGTGCACATTGACACCACAGATCGATCCCAGACCGGGGGGGAGGGGGGGGGGGGCACACTGACACCACAGGATGATCCCCAAAAGCTCCAGGAGTATGTGCTGTGGGCACATCTACTGGTGTTAACCAGATCAGTTGAGTGTAGCACCAACCATGTCATTCATACTCATATTTTAATGTTCCCTCCAGTAATTATAATAATAATCATGATAATAATGTCCCAAATACAGTTTCTTATGTCTCAATAGCTGGAGATATGTTGTGATATAATGCATTATCAAGTCTAACATCTACACCTGTTATTAAACATTGAAAAACAAAACAATGTTCTATTGAAAACTTATGCATGCAATTACACCTTCTTAAAATGCACCACCTGTTTAATAACATGATAAAACTTGTGTTTTGTTTCACAGGTATTTTTCGCACTAAACTAAATGTACCGACCAATTTGACTCAGATATGATACTGAAAGCACAAATGATACATACATGTACATACATGATATATACATAATATCTGAGAACACAACCAAACGACATCTGCTGCTACATGTACTCAGTAAATCATAAAATGATGACAGCTCATGCATGGTTGAGAAGATACAGGGCATCTTCACAACACAATCACGACAATAAAATCTGGTAGATCACGTGAAAAAATTGATGTCAGAAGGACACCGTTTCACCAGACTAAATTTACCAGTCTCAACATGCACTAACATGTTAATAGAGCTGTGAGCACTGATGATGCTATCAGGCACATGACAAATGTCTACCATCATCGCTGATTAGTATATAAGCAATAAAAGTAGGGTCGGATGAACTGCCTCGTTTATCGTTAATATGACTGGTATGTCACCAGAGCGCAGTTACTCTTTTAGCTAAATTAGTAGCAGTGAGCGCAGTTACTCTTTTAACTAAATTAATAGCCATAGCAGTGCTGGGTATGGTACATGTGGTCCATGCCAGTATGATACTGATTGTGCCCTTAATTTCCTCACCATCAGCACAATACAGCCGGCAAACAAAATAGTGGAAATAAATGATCAGTCATGATATGATTACATGTATATATAGATCAATACAAATTATTACCGGTACATCCAGTATACCATTCAGCCAAGACAATCTCTCAATCAATATATGTAGCCATTACATGTAGTTTATTACCATACAAATGTACAGAAAACAAGAACAGGACTTCGGCCTTTTTATTTCAACCATTAATATTGTCAGGGGTATCCGCTTAGATGCTGGCATCATGTGGGTATCCAAGATCTAATTTCACAATGAAAATTGATACATGTACATGTACCTGTAACTTACATTATGACCTTTCATATGTTAACTTGTCTGCCTGTGAGCTGGTTTACATAATTCATGAAATTATTGGAATGCAAAACAAGATATTTGTGCTAATTTTATGGTTTGGATGTTTTTTCGGTATATCTAATCTACTGGAATATTTATGAGTATCGAATGCCCAGATATCCAATGGAAAGGTCTGCAACTGCTAGATATATTTTCATGTCGATATAACCATTGCTGTTATCACCATTGTTGTAAGAATGGCAGTGGTGTCTTATTGTCTAGATACATGTAGAGAGCAGAAATAATGGTAGTTAAACAGTGACACACATCTAAAACAGTATGGCTAATACATGACAGTTGCCTGGCCTGTGGGATATTGGATGGTAGATGTCTAAGCTTACGTATATTTCCAATAAAATATGAAAATTACTAAATACATATATATATATTTTCTTTTTCAGATCGATTTTTTTTAAAATATTTTTCTTAAATGCTGTTCTCTTTCATCTTTGACCCCAAAAAGGTCAAGCTAATGTGTATCAGGACTTTCGATGCTTACAGTAACAATGCGATCCCCGTCTACATGTACTTATGCTAACATCTAAGGCAATGCCACAAAGACCATCACAACCAGGCCCGTAGCCAAGGGGGGTTCTGGATTCGGACGAACCCCTCTTTTGGAAGTTTATATATTTTTCTCATATAAATGCCCTTGTCAAACACTGAAGCGAACCCTCTATTTGCCCCTTTTCCCATACAGCGAACCCCCTGATGTGCCCTTTTGGAGTGAAGGCGAACCACCCCTCAGTAAATCCTGGCTACGACCCTGAAAACTGTGTCTGAGGTACATCGTACTGCCTTTGTAACTTTGCGCCTAATCTTTTATTTCCCACCCAAAGATGTTCTGGTCATCATGGTCATGCGAGATACACAGAAATGTCTGCATGTTGGCAAAAAATGTCCTTGTGGAACTAACACCCACGATGTCCACTGACATTTAAATCACAAAGAGAGCTGTGTAATACACATGTACATGTACTTAAGTATGGTTACAGGTATTGATCCACGCCAGTCAAAGAAGGTCCTGTATCAAGATGGGAACATCTCACACAGACATTGTATAACAAGCCAGGCTGTAGTCATGGTAGCCCTATTCAACATGATTTCTGAGTGAACTAATCAGACAGCTCCTCCTGCTACTAAATCTTGTGAGGGCTCTATTCATATCAATGCCGGGTTGCCATAACTGGGTTTGTCTCCATGTGAACAACATGTTTTTCAGGCCGTCTTATCAGTGGATATGGACATTAATGTGCAGGCCAGGCCTGTTCAATATTAACAAAAGCAATTGCCATGACAAGCAGTACGAGCTCAAGCTGCATACAGAGTATGTACTACAGTAAGCAACAACAATAATAATCTCGCACATTTTTTACATACTGGTACACATAGTGAACCTGTCCAATACATTACCCATGGGATGTTCTAATTAATTGTCTTGATGTGTAGATGTACATGTAAAATGATTGTGTAGGGGCTGGAGGAATTGATCAACACATCCTGATTGTACATTTTGACATGGGAACAGCACAATGAGAGTATAAGAGAGGGGACCACAGGGTATTTCATATAAGGGCAAGACTACGGGGTACATGTACTTAATACAACAAGGGAGGGATAACGGGGTATTTAATACAAGGGAGGGGACCATGGAGTATTTCATACATTGGAGGAGACTCCGGGGTATTTAATACAAGGGAGAGGACTACGGGGTACTTAATAAAAGAGAGGGGGCCACAGAGTACCGACCATGGGGTACATGATACAAGGGAGGAGATAACGAGGTATTTAATATCAGGGAGGGGACCACAGAGAATTTCATACAAGGGAGGAGACCAAGGGTATTGAATACAAGGGAGGGGACCATAGGGTATTTAATATGAGTGAGGGGACCATGGGTATACAGTGGTCGAATTTAGTATGGGTCTGCTGGCCCGTGGCCAGTAAAATTCCCGTCGGACCAGTTTACTTGGCCAAGCAGTGGTCTGACTAGCAAGTGCAGATTTCTTCGAACCTGTCGGCAACAAAAATACTCAATTTCGAACTTTTTGGTCTGCGTGTAGGCTATACAAGTTCTAATGCAATCGATAAAATACTTGCAAACTAAGCTGTGGTTTCGTCGACTATGGCGCAAATTCGAAATGGTTTTAGCGATTACTTTTGGCGCATGTTTAAAGCTGCCCAATGTAATCCATAAAAAGAAAAATGTTAAATATTAACATATGGCAGATTCCAAGATAAACTAGGCCATTTGGTCCCAGACAGACGGAAAATTAAAATTTGCTTTTGAATGGATTTTTTTCTTTTATATATGACTATCTGGAGTCAAAATAATAGAAAAATAATTATTCCAGAGCAAGGACCCATGAAATTACACTTCTAGAGGAATTATAACATTTAGCTCCTATATTCAAGGTGTGGCCTTACTGTTGGTCATGAACTAACGATCGAACTCAAAGGGTACCAGATACATGATTACACGTGGTGAAAGCAGCAAGTGGTTGTTGTTGAGTTCGACCCGACAACCTGGTATTAATTTCATGAACTAAAAATGCACAAATATCGAACAATCATCGATAAAGTTACGCTCGTCGCTTGAAGCGAACGTTATTGTAGCGAACGTTATTGTATTGGACCAACAACTGAAACCGAAGAAATAACGAAAACTTGATAAAACGAGAAGACTTTACCATGCCCGAACAACACACTTTTGCAAATGGCGCCGAGAAAGGACGAAAACGAGGCTCATCCGGCAACGCTGTACGAGAGGTGAAAGGTCGAATGTGTGTGATCGTTTATGTCGAAGTTTGACCAATTTCACGATCACAGCATATGAATGACGTTGAACACGTTAAAATTGTTACACTGATTAATTTGACCAACTCGCGAAAAAGTATTGGAGGCCATGGATGGTTCTACAGTCGCGCGGACATTTTAGCACATTTTTCACACCGTACTATTCAGCCGTGCGATCGTCAGTGTTCTTGACAAATTGACCTGACGTTCACAGCCAACGATTGTAAGGCTTTTTTAAAATAGTTAAACAACCTAAAATTAAAAAAATAACATTTATCACACAATAACAAGCTCAGATATAACACATCAAAGCGTTAAATCTACAGGATTTAGATCACCTATTATCTAAAATGCGTATCAAAGATCATGGCCACTTTTTCTTTGGGAATATTTGCTGTCAAACTTTCAGTTGTTCTCGACATAAAAATTTGAAAATATATAAAATCATTTCATTGCGTGACCTATGCTTGATATTCATGTTAGAACTCAATATTCTTTATAATTTTGACTTATAAAATATCTGCAACTGGTAATAAAATTGATTTTTAATGTGTTGAAAAATTTGACATGCACGTGGCCTAGAATATCTTAGAATCTGCCATATAGCTGCGATATATGGGTGGAATGATTTTTTTATCGATTGGTTTGGACGGACACTGTGGAGGAAGACAACTCGCAATTGCTTGACAGGAGATTGGTCGCCATTTCTGTTGAACTGTCAACATGTGGCAGTTCATCGATGCCGCCCGAAAAAAAATCCAAACTAACTGATGGGGAAAAAATTACTTCGCAATCGCGAATATGATCAAAAACAAAGACAGCGCAAGTTCCGAAATTCGTGGATGGTCGGGCGGACATGGTTAACATACGATGACAGCAGCAAGTCCAAGTGTGATTGGTGTCTTCAGTTTACCTCCACAGATTCTGAACGGAAATCAGCATTTGTATCGGGGTGCTCTAATCTCAAAATATATAATTATTAGTCTGAGCATTCATCTTATATAAAACTTCATTAAATTTTGGAGGACCAGTTAACTTTGAGGAGGACCAGTTATGACTGAACCTCACTGGTCTCATTGTCCAGCAGCACTTGGCAGTTAATTTCGACCTCTGGTATACCATATTTCATACAAGGGAAGGAATCACAGGGTATTTAATACAAAGGAGAGGATCGTGGAGTATTTAATACATGTACAAAGGGGGGCATAGGTACATGTATTGCCTTACAGCATTCTTGGGCATTTTTGTCATTCTTTGCAGTGTTGCATTCAAGAACCTTCTTCAAACTTACACTTATACATTTAGTATTCATTCTGGCCCATTAAATTTAATATTGTTGTTCATCTATCATCCCCACGCGTCCCAGATTTTCTCACTGCCTCAATTTTTTTTAATTATTCTTCCCAAGCAACGTGTGCTGACAAGAATGAAAAGTCTCACTTCCCGATTCAGTTTGCACAAAATTTGAAGCTAAGTGGTAAACTAAAAGAGCGTCCTCTGCAATTGTCCAGCGATTTGAGTTAACGACGTTGCTTCTAAGTTCGTAAACATAATTTTCATGATTACACTTGAACTAATAAAATCAACTTGAGTGTCAGTGAATTTACTGGGTTCCTTCTCGCGCAAATTATCGGCATGACCAACACGATTAACCTTAAATTTCCATGGAGTTTTTAGATGGATATACACTCACTTCCGCTCATCTAAAAACGTGACGCAGTGGTGCAATGGCGGCGCCCAGTGCACGCCATGGCGAGCAACAAAATATTCAATATTTCCTTTATTTCGCATTCTATCAACATAAGTTTTATATTTACGACCGCTGATAAATATAGCGGTAAGTACTCAAAAATAAGGTAAGTACTTCTTTAACATTTGACAGACATTCTGTTTACTGAATTTTTAATTGACAGTATGCTCATTTGACTTCGCTTTGCTTTGATCAATCTAGTCTGTGCGTAACAGGAATAAGGGCAAGAATTCTAAATAGCTCTCCCATTAATGATTTATCCCATTGGTTCTAACCTTGATCTGTATCAAAGTGGCTTGGTTAGCAGTGGGTGTCTTCATCAATGTTGTTGTTAATATTTTTTTCATTTTTTTTTTTGAAGAATATAATTATTTCCTACCTTTTCATAAACCACAATGACAGTGGATATTATAAAAATGCATTCTATACGAGCTACATGTACAGCAATCTACAAACCTCTCCTCTACTAATCTTTATCTATAAAGACAAGTGATGAAGCTTCCATGTTAAAGCTGTAGGGCCATCCTTAAAAATAAGTTTGTTGCGCGTAACCCGACCGACTGTCCAAAAATCCGCCGACTGAAAACTTTTTTCGCCGATTTTCCGACCGGTCATCTTTTTATTTTATTTTGCAATGTCAGAATTATCTCCCCTATCTCCTCGCTCGTGTAAACGTATGTAAAACGTTCGCCTAGCAAAAGCAAGCAGGATTTCACTCTCCAGTAGTCGCGATGTGAGCTTATGTCGCACGTTTTGAAGGCATATCCTCCATGGCCCAGTCCATAGGGGAATGCAGTTTTCGTCGACCACGTGACGTGTATATGGCGGGAAGTTCCCCCTTCTGTTTTGTGTTTGGGTTTGGACGAGAGGACAATAAACACATCGAGAGGCAACAGCAACACAGGATGGGAAAAATATTTCAAAACGGTTGGTTATTAAAACCTGCCATAAAGAGCTCTGTCGCGAATCGACTTGGAACGTAGACATGTTTAGGACTGTCACCATGTACCACGTGGGTCCGTACACCGACAGATTCTGAGACTGACGATGTTACAACAACAACGATGTTTGGATTTCTACTTTTATCCGAAAAGACTTCAGCGTGCCTAAATGCAGAAAATCTATACTGCTTTGTTGTTTAACGGAAACTTTATAACCCTCTATGTCGATAAAGCCATGGATATAGTGTTGGTGGCTTCAGCGGTCTTGACAAATTAGATGGTGCCGTCAGCTTAATTTTGACGTTCCGATGTCGGCATCAAATACGCTTGTCAGAATTCCACCTCGGACTAAATTCCACGAAAAGACACAGGTTAGAAACTTAGTATTTGCCTCATTGTTGTCAGTAAATTAAATTACGATGTATTTCTAATCTGAATAAAGGAAGTACCTAGGTATTCAATAAAAGCACACCATAAATTTGCGACGAGGAAGGGCAGTAATGATGTTAATGATTAATTTGAGGTAATTTTCTCAACTCCAAATGGTATAATGAACAACCTTCTGTATAACACTGAGAGGATTTTTTTCTTTCCTGTCTGGTAGTGGTATATATATTTTTTTTTTGGACCAGCTAGTCACTAGTCATTGTCAAGAATGTGTTCAAGGATGTCGATGTCTGCTAAGAAATAAAACAGGTACACAAGCCTGAATTTAAGAATATCTTGCTTTATACCTTGAAGATAACTAGTTTCTATACTGAAATAATTTTGCTGCCAGACAAAAAGAATATTTCAAATGACCTGCTTAGTATCTGAACTAAATCACACTAACCTCTTCCAGCCTCCCCAAAAGGAATACCTGATCTAAAAAAAAAAAATTACCTACCTACCGACCCAACTTCCTGAGGTAGGGTCGGGTTACAGCCAACAAACATATTTTTAAGGATGGCCTAGGCCTATGCCTTTAAATTCAAGTCTGTTTTGTTAAATAGTAGGGTTATTTTAATAAAAACAACCAATCCGAGTTATTCCTGCATCCCCTAACTTTAATATGCGAAATCTCAGTGAGCATGCCTGCATGTATGTGATACGGACCAGTATACATCAACATATAAAGGAGGATGTATTTCAGTCACATTATATTGGACTTGCCTGATGGACATCTGTGTTCTGTAGGTACACAAGTTATTGACTGATTCAGAAGGCCTGGCTTGTAACATAAATGAATCTAGAGCCCATAATTCCGACTTTCATTATCGAAGGTGTCCCATCTAGGTGTGAAACAATTGGGTGACAAGTACCGTTTTTCGGGCAGGCATCCTTTGAAAGTGTCAAATTATGCCTGGTTGGAACTGTCAAATTATGCCTGGATGCAGGTAAATAAATGGCCGATGGGCGGGGCGGGGTGGTGTGGGTGGGGGGTGGGCGGATGATGTATCATCCAACGTCTTGCACATTCAATTTATAATGTCACCAACAGAAACAGACGCACATGGCAGGATCTATCTCGTATCATCATGATCATAGTCTTTCTTTCATCAAAACGATGGTGCCGACCATGTATCAATCTTCCTTTTGGGCATTGCACATGCTATGGTCACCTGATGCAGAACTGTTCGTAATATCTGAAGTAGCATGCATTGCCGATCGCGTGTGTCGATGCGCGAGTGACGATTCACGCAGTCACTGACCGGATTTATTATGTAATCTTGGCCTTCAAAACAAGCGATCTCACTGCTATGGGTGCGGATTCTATGATAATGACACAGTGAACAGATACATACCCCATAAACCAGTCCATCGTATCTCGGAGGTACTCCGGTAACCTCTCCAGCTTGGCGATCCCTCGACAAGCCCCCCGTGTGATGACACGGAACCCAAACAAAAAGTTCAATATGGCCGCCGCCACTGAGCGTTCGGAAAAGTTCGGGAATTTCCGTAATACTAAAATTTTCTTGAGTACCGAAAGACGCAAAGACAGCTGTGAAGAGACACGAGTGACTATCAGATGCAAATGTGGTATTGTAGATTCATAACGTTACAGAGAATGCATTACACATTATTTCACACTAAATTTGCTCATTTACACGTAAATAGTATTCTCCAAAATTAAACGTCAAAGCATATCGCAAACATTTCATGTCAACTGAGGTCACTTGAAACAAATGAAAATAGTTCCAACATGGCGACGAATGGTAGCAGAGATTAGTTTGCGCTTTTTGCGATCGTGAATTTTGACGCCAGATCTGACATTCAGTAGACAACATCGTTCCCAAAGTTTGGACCACACGTATGGCGATTCGTGTATTTCGAATCATTTGCGATCATCAATCTTCTCAATGGACATGTTTATAGAATCAAGTAATTTCAAATATTTGTACTGTTTGATTTATACAAAGACTGAAATTCCACTTGACTCAGGAGTGTTTTTGGTTCTGATACATTACGGATAAAATACACTATAACCAACGAGCTGATTAGTTCACAATCTATCAGATATTTACCCGTGGTCTGAGTGAAGAGTTAGAGGAAGCTCGGACTAGGCCTAGAGGCAGGCCCGGCGGAAGCAATTAATGATTGGAGGGGCCACTATCACAGCACGAATAATAGGCGAAGGTCCAGGGGCCGCCTAGACCCCGGAAGCTCCAGGGGTCATATACCGGAAAAGCGTTCGAGCGTATTTCCGAGCAATAAAACAAGAAATCTTCGTCTGTGTAAACTCGATTTGTTTTACCTCTTTTGTTGATTATGAATGTGAATGTTGGAAAGTAAAACCTGCATTCGATACAGATAGTTTTTTCGCTTTACTCTCAGTTTGTTTTTGTTTTTTTTTAATCTTTCTCTGCCTAATTCTTTTTGTTTTGTTTTGTGTCGTTGATGGTGTCTGTTGACGGTTTTGAGATACCGGTAACCCATGGATGCAGCTATAGCCCTTCTACAGTATGTTGGTGATCTCGGAACCACCGCTGTATTACCAGACGCTTTCACATTCTCGTCCCAGGAGACTCGCTTCTGTGAAAAGAGACTATCACGATGGCAAAGCCGAACCATGACAGTTCTAAACGAATTCGTCAGAACGAAGACTAGCCGAATTTTAATGGGCTTTCCGAATGTTGACCATTTGTGACCTCATAGTCTCACCGAATATATGCCCATAAATGGAGAGAAATAAGCGCCAAGCAATATGTTGAATATTTCGTCCCCTCTGATTGTTTTTTGTTTTGTATTCACATGTCAGTATCCGTGCTTGTTTTCACTTAACGGTACCGTGGTGGTGAAATCTTCCCTGATTGGGTTAATCCGTTGAATGAGAACCAACCAAAGCTGACAAATTCTTTTGTTTAAGAAAGGTGTGAAACTACTGAGCTCTCGCTCTTTGAGATGCGACAAAACCACTATTTAGTGGTATGGTACACAACATTAACCACACAAAGGATTCCACTTCCCTTTAAGAGACGCCCCTCATGATGTTTCCGTCCGGAATTTTTCCTCAAGTATATATGTATATTCTCCGCATAAACTTGGCCTTCGTCGAAATATACCGATATCATGAAGGTGGCACTCTCGAACGTCGGACGTCCATTGGATGTTATTTTAAACGGACGGTTCGAATACGCCTACCAGCTGCAAATCACAGCAAATGTATGTTCTTGCAGGGCTGATACAAAGTAATACAGACCTACATCATGGAGGATACTATCACATATTGATCGCTTCAAATTTCGAATTCGGTATCAGGGAACTCCGCTCAAATATTGGAAATGTTTATCAATCAGTCTGATTCATCTTGCGCTAAAGATAAATGATAATTGCTGGTGCGTGTCATGCCTATTTTAGGTGCCTTTTTCTATCCTTTTTCCTAGCTTTCTTCATGTTATGAATTCATTTATTTTAAAATGTATAACGCTTGTAAAGATTTCAACTGAACTAAGAAATCTGCTGTGAAATATAAATGAAGTATTTTTATTTTTTACATTTTTTTTATGGGCCGCAAAATCCGTATGGGAAGCGACTCTTAAAGGTTACATGGTCCCCACACCCCACACTTTTTTGAGTTTACGATCGTTCGTAGACTGGATCCAGCCCCTGTTTCATAATGTATTCTAAACGGGAAACAAGAGGAAGTAACTCTGCCTATTAAGAAATGCTTGAAACAGGGACTGGACGGAACGTCACAAGGGAGCTAACTTTGCAAGGAAAAATGCACAATATACTGTGCATTTTTTGTCACCAATGAAAACTCCGTATTCTGACCCCGCCCCCAACTCAAAGGATTTGATTGGTTCGTTCATATACGCACGCTGGAAGCAATGCGTTCATGTGACGTCAACAATGAGAATGTCGTTACCACCATGACATCAACAATGGGAATCACGTTACTGCCGAGACGTCACAGTATGGCGTTAGAATGAAATTGATACAAATGTTACGACCGAAGGTAAAAACATGTCAATCGTCCAGACTAACCATGTCTCCTGATGGAATCTTTACACGACGAAACCCATCAAATCGTCCAGTCTCTATTTTAAAAATAATTTTTTCATTTTTTTTTTTCATTCTATTTATTCATTTATCAAACGTATATATTTGTTAAAGATCATTTTATTATTATTAAATAGTACATATGAAATAGACACTCATCCAGTCTAGATCGTTCGTAGCGAACAATCGTAGCGAATGTTGTAGGCGATATTTCTATTGTAACGTCAACAACGTCATAAAGCTAAAATGTACTGCCTTTATTGACGTCATGATGATGTCGTCATACCCAATTGTTGTGCAACGTACGTCACAATACGACCGTGTAGCCGATATTACACGACGTGATCGTAATCAGACTCTGACATCACGAGTCAGAGATTACAGCTTCAATACGTTTTTTTACCACAAGTGTATTGTTGTGTTAAAAAAATCCAATTTGATGTCATTTTTCGTGGTAAAAAGTACCCACTTGTTCTTTACACAGCTTCTCTATATGTTTTCATGCTAAGTGTGTAGGGGGTATTTGGTAGAACCTTTAAACTACAAATTCAAACAAGATAATACCGCAAGTAATCGTTTCTGTACCATTTTAACAGAACGTCTAAGGTAGACAACCATGTTTTTCCATGTGAAGTACGATGTCGATTGAGACTTGTCTCCCTTGCCATGTTCTTGAAGTATCAATCCATCCCGTGTTAGTCACACTCTGAATTTGGACAAATATGAAGCACAGTGGGCTGATTAATGTGTTTTGATTAACATCCACTCTATATGCTTTTCAAAAATGTTTGTCCTCTTTGAAGCATTTTGATACTCTTAATTTACATATTTGTCAAAAATAAATGTGACATTGCTTAATTGTTGCTTTGGACTTAATTCTTCCATGCGGATTTGCAATTTCCACAATTTCAACTTTTTTAGACATTTCTGTTGTTCGAAGTACGCATTCATCAAAACAAAGAGCTGTCACATGTTGGCCTACACGTTCAGGCTCATATGCTTAATCATCTGCGCAAATTACGGTACCCCCGGTGAATTAGAAATAAATGTCATTACCTAAGGCACTCGCAATCTAATGGTTTATCAATCACATATTCTACAAAAATACCGTTTATGTAGTATACATCGGGTATATATACCTATGTCAGTAGTATAGAAATATGCGTATAGGGGGCGGGGGGGGGGGAGGTTGACCATTGATCTTGATGTTGACCTTGGTTAGGGACAACTGAGTGCATTTGGAAACTTGGTGTGATGTGTACAGTTGAATGTGAGGTCATCAGTAGTACAGAAACCGCGGATTGAATCCGCCTTTTGCGCTATTCCTAATGCCGGTTTCGGCCGCAAGGTGGCGCTAGCGCTCACGGCACTTTGGTCTATTCCGGTTTAACTGTCTGCTACTGTAAACATGTGCAGGAGGGAAAGCGGGTATTGTATTTCGCCTCGTTTCGTCAGATTTTCTCACTGATGGAGACGTCCTTGGTAGTTTACGTAAGTATAGTCATCAAGTCTAATATTTACTCGTTTGTACAAGCATAATAAGAGCCGCTTTGTCAACAAATTGGGCAGTCAAAGCTCGTCGTTGTTGTTGTTATAAAACATGGTGGGTGGCCGGCAGTTCAGCCTGATTAAACCACACTCTACTGAAAACAATCAGCAGGGGCCAGTTTGTTTGATCAAGTACTGTGAGAAATAATCGGATTATTAGTTAACCCGACTACCATGTAGCTGTTAATGTAGCTGTATGATTGTAATGTGATAAACAAGAACCCAACCCGCCTCAGTTGGGACTGCTGGTAGTGTTTCATAATTTTATTGTGAAAAGACACACTGAACAGGAAATTAATGTGCCATATGTCTTCTAACTTCTCATAAATACTGAGGAAGTAGTTTTTGCACAAAGCCGATTGAAGCCAGGAGAACCGCGACAATATTATCAGTGATAATGCCTCCACAATCGTACGGTACAGTAATCCGTTATCCCTGAGTCGATGACACGCAAGTCTCTACTATGACTAAACAACAACAACGACGAGCTTTGATTGCCCAATTTGTTGACAAAGCGGCTTTTATTATGCTTGTACAAACGAGTAAAAATTAGACTTGATGACTATACTTACGTAAACTACCAAAGACGTCTCCATCAGTGAGAAAATCTGACGAAACGAGGCGAAATACAATACCCGCCTTCCCTCCTGCACATGTTTACAGTAGCAGACAGCTGAACCGGAACAGACCAAAGTGCCGTGAGCGCTAGCGCCACCTTGCGGCCGAAACCGGCATTAGGAATAGCGCAAAAGGCGGATTGAGTCAATTCGCCAACAAACAGCCCAAATGTGATTTTTGTAAGACAAATGGTGTCATCAGATGTCACGTGACTGTGCCGCCGGCCATCATTAGCAGAGAAACCCCAGATACCAACGGATTGGCTGTGCACTCGGGACTGGGCACCTGTACCCTTAGGATGAAACACTAGCCAATGATGTCATCAGATATCACGTGAGTGTGACGCCATCCTTATTAGAGAAACCTCAGATACCATCGGATTGGATGTGCACTCGGGACTGGGCACCTGTACCCTTAGGATGAAACACTAGCCAATGATGTCATCAGATATCACGTGACTGTGACGCCATCATTAGTAGAGAAACCTCAGATACCATCGGATTGGATGTGCACTCGGGACTGGGTACCAGTGCCCTTTGGATGAAACACTAGCCAACATAGGCGAATCGTGGCAAGGGGTGAACTATTATCATGGCAACAGATTCTATACCTCCTACTGTCAGATATACCCTCTTAATTTCAATGGAGTTAAAACGCGGCGCGCAACTTTCGTTTGCATGGCATCGTCCGATACTAAACGGAGCGAAGTGGACTCAGAATGTCGTAGCTAAACTATACATTGTACAATGTACCATGTGCTCGTGTCAGATAGTTGACCATCTGCTTTGTCCGCCCGTTTATAAGATATACTGGATGAATTCTTCATCTCTCTCGCATGCAGATACACGCTTCCTGTGTCGATCAAAAACAATGGAGACTGGACAAGCCTGGGACAAACCGCTGTACTTACAAATCAGTGAAGGGACAGATGTCGTCAACAAACTCTTCCCACGGTTCCGGAAAATCCACATGGTGTTCGCCTTCCACACCCACAACGAGACAGAGGTTAAGTCGCACCTTCAAAGACCGGATGTACAATAATTTCACAGCCAAGAACACACGGCGGTACACTGATGTACTCCTGAAACTTGTGAAAGGCTACAATAGAGTCCCATCAAAGTCAGCTAGCGAAGCTGTGGTCCGTTCCCTTTTGTACCTAAGGCAACCCCTACATCAACCACGTCCATATAAATTCCTGTCTGGCGACCAAGTGTGGATCAGTGAAGTCAAGGGAAAGTTTAAAAAATCGCACCTCCCCAACTGGAGCGACGAGCACTTTGCAATCGCATGGCGTCTACCTCGTTAACCCACGGTGAATCACCTGGGCGCGGAGTAACAGCCCGTGGTGAAATCCCTCGAACACTACTACCGCATGGAACAGATACAGTAGATCGAACGACACCGAGTCAAGGCGCAATTATATCCTACATTTCCTGTCATATGTGCCCGGAGACTATAACCCGACTGATCCAGAGAATATATTCGGGTTACTCGGACTATTATACTTCTCCGATCATAATGACGTTGCTATCTATACTGTAACGTCCTATTGTGACGTCCTGTGTGTGTTGGAGGTTTGAGGATCCAGCGTCAGAGCGCCAAAATGACGTTACAATAGAGACAGAGTGTATTATGGGTAATCGCGTAAACGTTTACGTCATTTGTGACGTCATAGGAGGCTCAAATAGCAACGGCAGCAACACATCTGTACATCCACACCACGGTGCAGAGACGGCCATTCAGAATGACTGCTCGAGGCCGTGTGGATGACTTTTGGTTAATATTCTATATTGTCCATCTTTCTCCACCAAGTGTGTCAAATGCTGATCAACAGTGAAAACCGCAAAAGTTGAGGCCAAGTGTACGTTTGCGGATGTAACCAAATCGACAGGAAACGGACATGTCGGCATCACCGCTACCCAGTATTTCAATAAGGGCCCTGCAACAGCATCAACGACCGGAGTCCGGCCAGGCTACTGCTTCGCACCAGGCGATGCATCCCGTACCGCATCCGCCGACGGGAGCTGCAATGGGATTTCGCCAGTCCTTTGATGGTCACCGTCAGTCTTTTGACGGTACACGCCAAACCTTTGATGGCCATCGCCAGTCCTTCGAAAACCATCGCCAATCCTGTGATGCGGGTCATTTTCAGGACCCGAACGATCCGAATCGGGAAAATCAGGATATTTTCCCTGGAATGAGAGGTTTTCGCGGTAGGAAGGCTTCCATCCAGTCAGCGGCACCGTCCCCACATCGACGGTACACATCCGGCTGGGAAGACTTGGAGATCGTGAAAATGCTCTACACTGGCACCCTACCCAACAACTACTTCGAAGACATAAGCACGGGGAAGCGCCGAAGGAAATCTGAGGCTATTCCTTCATACGCCTACCTTTCCAAGGATTTCGATAGAAACTCGTCAACTGCTAGCCTGACCAATGAATATCAGGAGTCGAGCAAACGACGCGGAGTCCATTGCGAACTTCGATTACAGGAAGCGGCCTGGAGACACCACCAGAGAATGTCTACTATATCAGCCAAAGCTCGACATCATTTCAAAAAGGTCGAGGAGGTCGTCTTACACAATGAGGAGAGCGATCAAAAAACTATGAGGAGAGTTGAAGCTGCTAGTCGTAAACTCTACAAATGAACGATCAGAGATTTTTTTCTAGACAAAAAAACAAACAAAAACAACAACAACAAAAACACTGAGAAGCAATGACACATATGTTTATATATTATTTAAACTTGAATAATATTAGTGTAGTTTGCTTGTGATTGCTTTGTAACAATGATGTAGTTGATCGTGATTAATTTGTAACGTGAATGTAATCTGTTCATGGTTACTTTATAGCATCATTGTATCTCTATTCATGACTGGTTAATTTGTAACATAAATGTATCTGTTCAACGTTACTTTGTAACATTAGTGAATCTACTCGCGGCTGCTTCGTAACATTGTATCAGCTCATGCTTAATTTGTAACATAGAGTATCTTCTCAGATGATGACTGTAATGGTAGTGTATATGCTCTTGGTTACTTTGTAACGGTAGTGACCTCATCATGATTACTTTGTAACATTAGTGTATCCACACTTGGATACATTGTAACATTAGAGTATCAACACTTGGTTACATTGTAACATTAGTCTATCAACACTTGGTTACATTGTAACATTAGTCTATCAACACTTGGTTACATTGTAACATTAGAGTATCAACACTTGGTTACATTGTAACATTATAGTATCAACACTTGGTTACATTGTAACATTATAGTATCAACACTTGGTTACATTGTAACATTAGTCTATCAACACTTGATTACACTGTAATATTAGTGTATCCACATATGGTTACATTGTAACATTAGTCTATCAACACTTGGTTACATTGTAACATTGGTGTATCAACACTTGGTTACATTGTAACATTAGTGTACCCACACTTGGTTACATTGTAACATTAGTGTATCCACACTTGGTTACATTGTAACATTAGTGTATCCACATTTAGTTACATTGTAACATCAGTGAATCCGCGCATGGTTACTTTGGTTACTTTGTATGACTAGTGTATAAAGTATATAAGTGTTGTTACTTTCTAGCATGATCTGAATTAATAGCATGCAGTGTATTTGTATTACAGTTCCGTTTCAAGATTTATTAAACTGACGCATTTTCATTATATACTACGTATTGTGAATGAGTTACTTTCATCACCATATAGTCTGCTTAGAGTCAGAACGAATGTGTCCATTCTTATTTGGGTGTGTTTGTGGCGGGGGGAGGGGGGGGGCCATGTTCACCATTACTTCAGCAAAGGCACCATATCTGGAGAGTGGGAGAAGATTTTTGAGGCGATTCAGATCACCACACGAAGTTATTCCACGAGTGCCTGATGCTGCAGTAAGGAGAGAAATGCATCCAAATATAAAAGTAAGCCACATATAACGAAAAACAAACCCCACAAAAAACATCCACTTTGTAAAACACGCACCATTTTCTCTCGGTGAAACACCACACATCGGTCACAAAACGACAAATTGGCAAACATCACCGCCTATCTAGTAAACGGTAGCTTCAAGTGGATATATCGGCAATTTCTCCTAATTCGCGGAACCGCATTGTTCGTGCTGCGAAAGATGTTTTATCGGACTATCGATTGCTACTTGGTTTTGCGAATAACGAGAAAATATTTGATATTCCCGCTTGAAGCGTTTACTAATCGGCGGTGATGTTTGGCATTCAACAAACTTAAGTGGTGGTATTGTCAAGTCAGGATTACGGATACATCACGGAGATAATAAAACTACCACACGTTCCGGAGTCGGTGACTTTCTCTCCGGGTTTTGTTGCCATGATGCAGATAGCGTCGTTGCGCGATCAATATGTGATGTTGTAGCGACACAAAATTGTGTTTATCTCCTAAATAGCGTCCTTTTCTTCAATAGCGGAGGATATTCCTTACTGCTCCGGAAGGTCATGGGGGCTTGAATATGGTACCACTGAGAATTGAAACAAGCCAGTTTAGGGTATGAAAGCTGTGAGTGTGCTTAATATAGAAAAAAAACAGAAGCAAAAAATCCAAATCCTTATACATGTAAAGTCAATAGCTCACAAGTGAAATCATAAACATAGCAGGTGAACTTGTAACATATTATCTTCTTAATTGTGAATGTGTATACATAACAGCACACAAATGAACCCATAGACATAACAGAACAAGGTTTTTGGTGAGTTTCATATGTAAAAAACGATCCCTTCTCCCACCTTCATTTATTTTCTCCAGGTAAGCTCAAGGTTGGGAGTATACATTTTCTTCTTCAATTGACTGTTGAATTCGTGCTCCATAATCGACCAATCCCCTCAACGCATACACGTCGTGCTCTTCTTGTGTTTTGACCAAGATTAATTAACTATTCAAGAGAATTCCCGGAATGTGTCAGACCATAAGCACGTAGCAAGCTATTCCAGTTTAGTAAGTAATTATAGTGGATTTATTGTCTTAGGATACCGGAATCGCCCGAGGTGTAAAATGGTTCGAATTCATGAAACTAGAAAAATGCAGGCTAGAAACCGATGAAACAAAAAAATCATGTACCAGTAACTGGAAGGTGAATAGTTATATAGTATTACCAAGTGTGACAAAGAAATGTTGAACAAGCATATGTTCTCCAAATAATCACTGCCTGCATATACTAAACTAGGCAGTTCGCAAATTTGAATTGGAAATCAAATCAAACGATGTAATAATAAACTTGACTGTCACCAATATATACTTTTGTCCCGAGAGCCGGAAAAATGATCTCTTTTTTGCGACTACATTAATTACACATTTGCTCCTCATTGCAGAGTATACACGTGAAGTTAAACAATAACTCATAATTATCACAGCGCACAGGTCAATCCACATACATGACTCTTCAGATGTGAACTCTTATACATAACTTTGATTGATTGATTGAAAGTGTAGTTTTCGGGCCGCTTCCCATACGTATTTCGTGGCCCCTCGACACAATGCTTTATTATATTCTATTATACATTACTTTTTTCAATTCTCAGATTTACAAGCACTATATAGTTTAAAACAAATAACAACAGATTAAATAGTTTAAAAAATCTATATACAGGTTCGTCTATTTCAGTAGAGTGCATATGTAATAGTAGTATGTTTTTGGTATAATTGATCGCGTGGTTTGCTCGGAATGGGCATTAGGGAACAGGATGACAGGCTTCATCCTATTGTGTGTAAAAGTCAAAGGTCTGTGTTCTTGATTCGGTAGTAGTATTTTTTATCATGACACCATATAGGCATCGGGTCAAGGGCTCACTGTTTCGAGGGTGTTTCGTCAAATGGATAGTCCAGGTGTGTCTCTATCCTTCAGTGCTGTGATTTCTTCGTTCTTGATTTGTTTTTCATTGTTATGGCCTGGCTTATCTGTGGAAAACAAATAGTAGATGTTTTGTAGTATTTACGTTTCTTAGTATCTATAAACGCAGACTTTGGGCTGAGTGGCACTCAATGACGATTTCTTAAAACTTATTCTCGCACTTTCACACACACCCACACACGCACACGCACCCTCTCGCACACACTTTAAAAAAAATTATATGGTGAGTGGGTTTATTAATGCACTTAAAGAAGTTATTTTGTTAAAAATGAGACACCCCTCAGAATCAAGGGATATCCGTTGCCCCCAGTGACCATATATAGTTTAGGCTGACGTCTGCTGCATGTCATGATTGTAGAAATTAGTGAATCTATGGAACAAATCGACCCTCAGAATCAAGGTATCGCCGTTGATAATATAGTTCAGTTATGGACGGAATGATCAGGGTGACTTGACTTTTCTATGTCCAAGAAGATGCCTAATGTGTATTGATGTTGGCGTTTCCGTTTCTGTCTGAGTGTTGAGTTTTAGCTATATGGTTTAGTTGTTTTTTGTTCAATAAATTAGTGCATTCCAAATGGTATTCAAGTCATTTTCCCCATGGTTTCCATTAATTTGCATCCGTTGAGGTGAGAGAGACCGGCCTGTATGGCTTACTGTTTGATGGGTCTGTATCTGGTTTTGGCATTATTTTGACGAGCTGACACGTCCTTGACCTTGAATGAGTGGATATGAATATATGATTGTAACGTGATTGGGAGCAGTGCTGTAAGAACCGACCAGATGCTTGAAAACATCACAAAAACATAAGCCAAACTTGATGAAACTTTTTGGCAGGGGTTTAAAATCATCATGAAAACGTGTTGAAATTAAAACGAACTTTAAGAACGTTTCAAGGTGATATAATGATAGTTTTAAAACAATGTTCCTGAAAATATTTTACGAAGTTTTTATTAAAATGTTTTAACAATATATTGATATTTCATGTTTTAATATCATCTTTCTTTTTTATGAAAACTTTTTGTGTTGAGGGGAGGGGCGGCAGGGGCTCTAGCTATTAGCTAGTGAGAATTTGGTGATGTTAAACACTGAACACGTTGGTGGCACATATAGGTGATCCGAATCCCCATCGAATTTAATACTATCAATTGTTTCAGTAAAAGATTTTACTAAAATACACCAAATGGTTAGTGCCTTATGGTGAACAAACTGTGGACAAAACATTTAACCGTTACATCATTGTGGATAACCCTATAAAACTTACTTCGCTAACATAATCAAAAAATTATTGGATCATGTCTGTGAAATTATTCCACAGCTTATCATGTCATGCACTCACGTGATTAACATCGCGGCCCATCAACTCAATATTTTATTTAAATTTCACAGTACATTTCTTTGTTCATTTAATATCTTTACAGGCTCTACATTTTAGAATAAATAAATAACAAGGATAGGGAGATATAAATAGAAGAAGAAAAAAGAAAAAAAAGAAACGAAACGTAACGTAACGTAACGCATCTGCGAAAAGGCATGCGATCTAGCTTATAACAGCGGCGTAACAGTAATTTGGCGGGTTTTTGTGGATACATCGCCTGTATAGGAAGTGTATCCACATTTTCGCGAGACATAAAATCAGATGTTTTTTCAAAAATGTGGATACACCTTCTATATAAGTGATGTATCCACATCTTATTTGCAATGTAAACACTTCTATAGAACTAAATACTCGATTCTAACTTTTAAAACCTAAATTTAAGAAATGTTTAGGTTGACTATTTCTACCGGGTGAAGTGCCGTCACAACATTTTTTGTTCAATTTCTTGCCCGACTTTCCAGGGCTAAATCGAAATCGGAAATACTTGCATGTGTGGCATGAATTCTTCTGAACTTGGTTAATTATAATTTAGAGATTTTAAGAGTACATAATTGTTTTTCTCCTCGTATTGATGGGAAAGAGATACTATATGTCCCAAGAAACTTGAAACAATCGGAACTCCAAATTTTACATCAACTGCGGATGAAGAGTAAGGAAAAGTTTGATTGGCTGAAATCTGTGTAATAGCCCCGCCCAGCTATTATTCAACCAATCAGAAAATTGGACTCTACAAGTCTCCAATATGGCTGACAAAAGCAACAAGAAGCTCCGCGAAAATAATAGCATCTCTTTCCCATCCATCTCAACTTCCACTCCTAAAACTCAGTCGAACAATACGATTATTTGAATCAGTCTAACAGATCGTAAGTACCTCCTGCTGTTTTACTGTCAAAGATCGACGCCGAAAACTCGTTGGAGTTAGTTTTTTTTAGCTTCGTCTCGAGGAATCCGAACTCGCGACTCGAGAACTTTTCATAATCGTACGGCTTTTATATCGATGAATTATAAAGTATAGCAGTAATTAAAGAAGTATCGCCGAAGTATCCACACTCAATAATTCACGCTTTTTCAAATGTGGATACAAATGTGGATGCCTCTCCAACAGGGAGTGTATCCACAAGCGAGGAGCCACAGTCCAGCCGTAAAGCTGCCAAACAAAAACACGTTTGCTTTCTCAACATAGCATCTCTTTCCCATCAATAATATCCACATTTTATTTGCCCAGGCTTTAAAACACACTGTAATTCATAGAGTAGTATCCACATTTAATAATTTATGGGTTTTTTAAAATGTGGATGAAAAAATGTGGATGCCTCTCTTATAGAGGAAGTATCCACAAAAACCCGCCAAATTACCGTTACGCCATAACAGCCAATGGTAGTTCCGTTTTTATCTCTGATCGGCAACTCATAACACTGACATGCAGAGTTGACGTTGTCATGTGTTAGCCTTCCAAAGGGCTAGATAATACAACAACAGTGATTGGACATCAAGGGAGGACAAGGCAAAACTTACGTCCAGGGTCCTTTTCAGCGACAGCGTCTACCGGAGAGCTAGCATAGGGCATCGCTGTCCCCTCGGCGATAATCCTATATATATTCCAGCTCAAATACACATGGTGTTCTATTTGTGCCAATTTGATCTCGCGCGTCGACTTGCAAAAGTCGACGCACGACGCGCAACGCGAAAAGTCGACGTCGTGTTTTGAAACGCGACGTCGCCCTTTCCGTCGCTCGTCGCGCGTCCACTTTTACAATGTTAAAGAGATAGGCCAAAAGTCGACGTCGTGTTTCAAAAGTCGACGTCGACTTTTGGCCTATCTCCTAACATTGTAAAAGTCGACGCGCGACGCGCGACGGAGAGGGCGACGTCGCCTTTCAAAACGCGACGTCGACTTTTTCCGTCGCGCGTCGACTTTTAAAAAGTCGACGCGCGACGCGAATGTCCGTCGCGCGTCGACTTTTTAAAAGTAAGTCGACGCGCGACGGACATTCGCGTCGCGCGTCGCCTTTTGGTTTACAAAAGTGCGCATTTCTGGGGAGCATGTATTCCATACTGTTCACGAGACACAATAAATTATCAATCAAATTATCAATTGAAGTTTGCCACTATACGTTGTACAAACGTATTATATAAAATTCACAATCTTTGTTAACTTTCTTCTTTTATGTAAAGGTGTATGTGTGTTTGTACTGTGATGTGTTGTATTATGGTATATTTCACCGTACTGTATGATATGGTATTGTTTAGAATTGTATTGTTTTGTAATGTATTGAGTTGTAATATGTTGAATTGTAATATATTGTATTGTAATGTATGGTATTATTTTGCATTTTATTGTATTGTATCGTATCATATAGTCTTGTTCTGTCTCGTATTGTTTCGTTGTATTGTGATTTGGGGTGTTAATTTCGAACGAAAAAAAAAAAAAATGTTCACATCTGCGATTTCCGATCCTTGTAGCTTCTGACCGGTGTTGGTAATTTGCTGAGAATTAACTGCAACAAAGCAAGAATGGCAAGATATTTAACATATATGGAGGCTATGTACCACATAATTGATTTGTTTCGCTGTCAGATATGTTATATTGCTGATTAATTTTCCAACACTGGTACCTGAGTAGTAGTATAAGATGATTACAGACCGCATTTTGCCGGGGGAGATAACTCTTGCATCCACCAGGGGGCGCTGTTTTGACCTGTGGCTGTGTGGTGGTGGTGGTGGTGGTCAAAATGGCGGCTTGTGGGAGGTGGTGGTGGTGGTGGGTTCAAAATGGCGGCTTGTGGGAGGTGGTGGTGGTGGTGGATTTAAAATGGCGGCTTGTGGGAGGTGGTGGTGGTGGTGGGTTTAAAATGGCGGCTTGTGGGAGGTGGTGGTGGTGGTGGGTTTAAAATGGCGGCTTGTGGGTGGTGGTGGTGGTGGTGGGTTTAAAATGGCGGGTTGTGGGAGGTGGTGGTGGTGGTGGGTTTAAAATGGCGGCTTGTGGGTGGTGGTGGTGGTGGTGGGTTTAAAATGGCGGCTTGTGGGTGGTGGTGGTGGTGGTGGTGGGTTTAAAATGGCGGCTTGTGGGAGGTGGTGGTGGTGGTGGGTTCAAATGGGGGCTCAGGGTGGTGGTGGTGGTGGTGGGTTTAAATGGTGGTGGTGGTGGTGGTGGGTTTAAATGGCGGCTTGTGGTGGTGGTGGTGGTGGGTTTAAAATGGCGGCTTGTGGGTGGTGGTGGTGGTGGTGGGTTCAAAATGGCGGCCTGTGGGTGGTGGTGGTGGTGGTGGGTTCAAAATGGCGGGTTGTGGGAGGTGGTGGTGGTGGTGGGTTCAAAATGGTGGATTGTAGAAAAACGTATAAAAGGAGGCGATTTTTAGGGGTGGGGTGTATTCATTGCACTACCTGACTGACTGACCTCACCAGCCTGCCTACCTGCCTGACTTACCTGACCAGCCTGCCTGCCTGACCTCTAGCCAGCCTGCTTGCCTACCCGCTTGTATGAGACGAAAGCATGAGACGTGGAGAAGATTTTCCCTGGGACCCAGCAGCACCTCCGGTTGAAGTCTTGCCTGAAGACGAGCGTGTGAGGGAAACCCGCACTCTTACACCGGACTGCACCCTATTGTTGTATCCCAAACGCGTGGAGCTCATCGATGACGACAGTAGGTGTTGGTGTACGTCTGAACCAGCGCGTGTCTCTTTATCGCCGGAAGGCTGGACTACCTTGAAACGGGTGTTATTGGGTGACCTCGACGGTGATAGCATTCACCTGTGTGACGACGTCTACATTTTCCGCGGTCCCTATTTTGCTCGACTCCTCTGTCTCAAGCAAGGTGGTTTTACTCTGGACCCTGATCTATGGACAGCCTTGGAAAAAGTAATCCCCATGGTCGATGAAGTACTATCTCTATAGGAGCCACATAACCCATCAGAATAGTACGTATCACGGACTACACCCGACGTCTAGGTGCACATGTGTGCCATGGTCTATAAAACACGTCTCTCTGGATCACACACTTTCATTTCTACGGTTGCAGAGCCATGACGGAGATCCAGCCCTATGCGACTCGCCTTTTACAGCATGCCACCGTGGTGAATTCACTCACGGGTTACCGAGCAGTGGTCCGGTCCATGTTTGCAGATGGCGACGACAACGAGGGGCGACACCAGATCTTGAACGAGTTCACAGAAGCGGTCCTCGACAGAGTGCACTCGATGGAGAGGTGTGCCATCACTCACCACTACTGGACTATGACAGCCATCCTTGATGCTCGGGCTATGGACCAGGAGCGCTCACGCCGGAACCAGCCACGGCTGGTTGGCCTAGTCATGGTCTGTTCCCTATTGACCCTGGCGCTGTGGTATTGACAGTGCGACTATAAATACGAGGGTCAGACAGAGTGTGTGTCATTCACCGATCGTCATTGGATCAAGCATGTCACCCGTCCTACGAGCCATCCTGCCCCTTACACTCCAGGTGGGGTTACACGTCTATGAAGATAAAGTCACCCTCGTGGAAGACCGTGGAGATGTTTGCTGGTCGCCCGCTGAGACCGTATCGAATACGGTGACGCTACACCGTGACGGCTGGACCAAATTTAAACGCGTGTTGAGCGGCGAGCTCGATGGACACGTCATCCACATAGACAACGCCAACTACGTATACCGTGGACCCTTCTTCCCACGCCTGGGCCGCTACCAAGACCCTACGCGAGGCTTCACCCTAGACCCCGATCTGTGGACAGCCTTGGAGAAAGTGGTGCCTATTGTGGACCAGCTGTTTACACCGGACGAGCGGTTATCAGACGAGTTGGTGTGGGCTCGTGCCCTGAGAGAAGCGGCGGCAGAACCCAATGAGCAACTGTCTAGTCAGGAACCAGACGACGAGGCTATAGACTATCCGGCTGAACTGAGTCAACCAACACAACGGTGGTAGAAACTTGTTATAAATAAACCATACTCTCCGGGTCCATCATCATTGTGTCACCATGAAGCGCTGGGAGAAGGTGTTGGATAACTTATACTATAGTCCCGACAGTCCGGCGGCCTATAGTGCATTGTCGGCTCTCTATCGAGCGGCCAAACCCCAGGGGATACAACGTGCTCAAGTCCGAGATTGGTTAAGAAAACAAGACACCTATACCTTACATCGAGCTGTCCGTCGCCATTTTCTACGGAACCGGGTCATCGTGGGAGGAATAGATGCCCAGTGGCAAGCGGATTTGGTCGATATGAGCGCCTTTGCCAAACACAATGATGGGAATCGATATATCTTGACGTGCATCGATATCCTATCGAAGTATGCGTGGGTGGTACCCATCCGGACGAAAACGGGGGCGAATCTCATAGCGGCGTTCAAAGACATCTTCAAGACCGGGCGCAAACCTTTGTATTTGCAAACCGACGAAGGCACGGAATTCCTCAACAGACCGTTCCAAGCCTTTCTCAAGAAACAGAAGGTCTTCTTCTTCCATACGTACAACGAGACCAAGGCTTCCGTGGTGGAAAGGTTCAACAGGACATTCAAAGGTCGCATGTATAAATATTTCACCTATAAGAATACAAGGCGGTACATCGATGTTCTCCCGAAACTGGTGAGGGGTTACAATCGAGCCTATCATCGAAGTATACAGAGAGCCCCCATTACCGTGACCCAACGCAATGAAGCCCAAGTCCGGCGTGTCTTGTACCCCAGGCCATCGCAGCGAACGACGAAGGAGATGTTCAAGGTCGGGGACCCTGTACGGATCAGTAAAGTCAAGGGCAAGTTCGAGAAAAGTTACTTGCCCAACTGGAGCGATGAGCACTTCCTGATTAAACGGCGCCTACCCCGACAGCGGCGAGTCTACGAACTGGAAGATCTTCAAGGGGAACCGTTGCTAGGCACGTTTTACCAGACGGAATTACAGCCTGTAGTAAAAACACAGCAAGACTACTACACGGTGGAGCAGATTTTGAAAACGGAACGTCGACGTGGCAAACTGTTTCATTTCGTGAAATGGCAAGGCTGGCCCAGTTCCTTCAATTCCTGGGTCGCTGCCAACCAGGTGAAACGACTATAAAGCCAGACACCACTACCGTCATCCTTCATTCCACGTCCAACCATGAACACGGTGCAACCGTCTCTGAACACAGCGTCTTCCAAAACGCGCAAAGTGCAAGTAGGCTTTGGGGTGATAGTGCTAACCCTGCTGAGTGTGTTGTACGGAGGTGTGTTTTACGACGTAGCCTATGTCAGCACGTTACTTAACCAACTGAGAACACCAGCCATCAGTGAAACCGGTCTACAGAGAGCATCAGTCGTATCGAGCCCAGTCACCACCACCACCACACCCCGTGTACAAGCCACAACGAGCTCCACACCAACGCCAAGTACACCCACTACGTCTCAAGACCCACCGGATTTCATCCCTCACAGTGAACCGACAACGACGACCCACGTTGTACCCACCCCCATCATCATCATCCCTGACAGTGAACAGACAACGACGACCGACGTTGTACCCACCACCACTCCAGTTCACTCGTACCAAATTTACAAGAGCGGACTACCACGACAGCGGATACACCTCCAACCATGGACCCCCGTTGGCAGCATCCCTTCACCTGCGTCATCGCAGGACCGACGGGTTCCGGCAAAACGCACTTCGTCAGGAAGCTCCTTCAACACGCCGACAGCATGATCACTCCACCCATTGCCAGAGTCGTGTGGTGTTACGGGGAATGGCAGGAAGCGTATGCAGCAATGCCCCACATCACGTTCGTGGAAGGCCTACCTAACGTGGCCGATTTGGAACCCGACACCTTGGTGGTTCTGGATGATCTCATGGCGGAGACGGACAGTCGGGTCACCCAACTCTTTACCAAAGGCAGCCACCATCGACGGCTCAGCATCATCTACATTGTGCAGAATCTGTTCAGTAAAAACAAAGAACATCGGAACATCAGCTTAAATGCCCACTACCTGGTGGTCTTCAAAAACCCGAGAGATACCACTCAACTGCTGCACCTGGCGAGACAGATGTATCCCGGCCGCACACCGTTTGCGTTGGAAGCCTTTAAAGATGCCACAACCCCTCAGCACGGGTATATGCTCTTCGACCTGAAGCAAGCCACCCCCGAACACCTTCGACTACGGACCGGCATCTTTCCCGGAGAGACTCACCACGTGTACATGCAAAAATAATGTAAACACACCTACAGTGGCTCCCCCAGCTGGGGTGTGTGTGTTTTGATGATGGGGATAATAAAAAGAATGAATACCACAGCAGGGTTGATTTTTTGTCTCTGAAGTAGATAAAAAGAGCAGAGTTGTGGGTTCTAGCATTAGTTGTACAGGATGTCTGCGCGAGTACGGAAGCACGCTCCCACGCTCCGTGTATTGAAGACGGCCCCACCCGAGTTAGTCCGAACCATTGTACGCGGTGCGGACCCTGCTCTCGTGTGCTGTCTGTGCGAGATTGGACTCAATATCTTAAAAGGCAACGTACCACTGACTCCGGCTCAGAAGACCAAGTTGGCCAAGCATAAGACAGGTCTCCGAACCTTAGTCCAGAAGCGGGTCTCTCAAACACAAAAGAAAAAGGTGTTACAGAAAGGTGGATTTCTCGGGGCTATCTTAGCACCGTTGGCCGCTTCCGTGTTGGGTCCAGTATTGGGTGGACTCTTCGGCCGACAATGAACCACACGAAAAAAATGGTCCTCGTCGAGCCTCGGCTCCTTCAAAACCTCCAATCGCCCTACCCTGTCCCACCTACGGTGAAGACCATAAACACCCTCGATGGAGAGATGCAACAGATCTTACAGAGACCGGGGTTAAGCGACAGTGAGAAAGTACAACGGTACAATGAGACGCTTCAGCGGTACATGACGTTCATGGACCAATACAAAACCCTCTCTACTCCAGCACCACCACCACCACCACCACGTGACAGACCGCCGACCTCAGCACCGTTCCAACAGCCGGGTGGGGTAGCCCCCACAGCCCCACAGTGGGTGGAAGACGAAGTGCTGAAGAGTGTACCTGCATCGTTCAAGAAACAAGCTGGCCTGGTATTACAACGGATGAAACAGAATCCTAACATGACTTGGAATGATAAAGGCGAACTCCTGGTACAGAATCAGGTGGTCCCGGGGACCCACATGACGGATTTAGTGAATGATCTGATGCGTCAACGCAGGTCGCACACGGATCCTCGAGGATGGGAGGTCTTCGCTCAAGGCTTGAAAGACATGCATGTACCACAGGAATTGGTGGGGAACCCCCACCGCTGGGCCTTTATGCAGCGAACCCAGCAATCGCCGAGTGGCCCACTACCTTCTTGGGAAGCCGACTGGGAACCGGAGTCACCCCCCAAAACTCCACCACCACCACAACGGGCACCTTCTTTTCAAACCTTTAAAAAACCACCCTCGATCAGGACACCCCACATCTCCAGAGCCGTGACACGTAGCAAGTCAACGCGACGAACACGACGCCGGACACAACCGCCCAAGGCCTGGAACACCTATTAAAACCAACAGCAGCAGCAGGACAGCTCAGTCGCCATGTTTTACCTCACCCTACCCAGTAACAGTTCGCTGGATGTGTTTCCTGACAACACCGTGGCCAAGTATGTGACTCAATTACCACAACCGTTACATTTACCTGGCCGGTGGGAATGTGGACTGGTGGATATTCAGTACCCTTACTCATGGTACAACGTGCGAGCCAATGAAGTGTGGTACGAGGTGACCTACGAAGGCAAAAACACCCGACTCACCCTGCCCGAAGGCCAATACGATACCCCCAAGGAGTTCATGGGTGGGCTGACAAGACTGTTGCATTATAAGGCTCTACGGGAGGTCACGAATACTTCAAAACCCATCAAATCCTATCCCTTCAAGAATCACGTGGACTTCGATTACAATGCACACAACGACAAGGCAGAGCTTATCGTCTCCGGCAAGGCGAGTGTCGTACTGAGTCCTATCCTACAGCAAATGCTGGGTTTCGATCTAAAGACGTTCGCTGGTCCCACCGAACACCATGGCGAGATGCCGATGGATATGAAGTCGGGTATGTACGGACTCTACGTCTACTCGGACGTGGTGGACAACCACATCGTGGGCGATATCAACACACCTCTGTTACGGGTAGTCCCCATTAAAAAGACGTATGGAGGTCAAGTCACCCACAGTTTCACCCACATGCTCTACTTGCCCGTACGACAAACTGACATCAACACGATCACGGTGGATATAAGAGATGACACGGGACGACCGGTGGCATTCGAACGAGGAAAAGTGGTGCTGACACTTCATTTTCGACAAGCACGTGCTCCCCACTTTGCATAATGAAAGTACCTTACGAGTGCAATGCACGCAGCTATATGGACTATTATGCCCAACAGGCCGGGGGTGGCTTTCCGGTCTTTAGCGGTGCACGCATGCAACGAGGACATGGACTGGGGAACATACTCGGCAGCATCGTCAAAACGTTCCTGCCCTTGGTGACGCGTGGGGTGAAAGCAATGGGTAAACAAGCGGTACGCAGTGGACTGCAAGTGGCCGGTGATGTCTTGGGGGTACGGCACCCAAAGAATCCTTGAAACGGCGGGCCAAAGAAGCGGGAGGCGTCTTGGTGGCCAAAGCACAACGCACCGTAGGGAATAAAAGAGCTGCCCCACCGAGACCACGCACCAGTCGACGACCGACCCAGCGACGACGCACATCGAAGAAGACAAAGGATATCTTTTCTTAAAACATGTCCTTGATCCACGCCGAGTCCTGCTCCTCCACCAACAGTGAATTTGATTTGTGGACCGTGCCGCCCACACAGACCAGTGCCGAACAAGGATTATGGGTGGAGCATCTCCCGCTCTCCAGCATCAACGAAACCGGGCCCATCGAGTTCACCATCAGTAATGCGGATACGGCCTATGTGGATTTAGCCCATACGTACTTGTATGTGAAAGCCAAGGTGGTCAGTGGGGATGGCACCAGAATCGTCCAAGCTGCAACGGTGGGCCCGACGAATCTCTGGCTGCACTCGATGTTTCAACAGGTGGATATTTTTCTCAGCGACAAACTGATCAGTGACTCCACCAACACGTACCCCTATCGAGCCTACATCGAGACACTGTTGTCGTATGGCCGAGAGGCTAAAAAGTCTCAGCTGACAGCCGCTTTATTCTACCAGGACACACCCGAGCACATGGACACGGTGGACAATGGGGGATATAACAAACGGAAGGCTTTCACTGCGAACAGTGCCTCGGTGGATATGATGGGTCGACTGCACACAGACATGTTCATGCAAGACCGGTACCTCTTGAACAAGATCCCCATCAAAATCCGACTGATACGGGCGCCTCCGACCTTCGCCTTGATGGCCACTAACGTAGAGGGGCATGCAGCGGACTATAAGATTGTCATCCAAGAGGCAGTGCTGTATGTCCGAAAAGTGAAACCGAATCCAGCCGTTCAATTGGGACACATGAAAGCCTTGGAAACAAAACCAGCCCAGTACCCTATCCGACGTGTACAAACCAAAGTGTTCTCTGTGCCTGCTGGAAATATGGGCGCCAACAAAGAAAACCTGTTCCTGGGGGAACTACCCAAGCGATTGATCCTGGCCTGTGTGGAAAATACCAGTTTCAGCGGAGCCTACCCAGAGAATCCGTTTGACTTTCAACATTTCGGCATCAATTTTGTGGCCCTGCATGTGGATGGACAACAGGTGCCAGCCACGGCCTTAACACCGAACTTTGGGCGCAGGAATTTCATTCGAGCCTATCAGAGCCTGTTTACAGCCACCGGTCAAATCAACCAGGACGAAGGGAATTTCATCAGTCGGGAGCACTACGCGAACGGATACACGTTGTTCTGTTTCGATCTGACCCCCACCTTAGAGAACGACCATCAGCTGGCCCTGGCCAAGCAAGGCAATTTACGGTTGGAAATCCACTTTGCACGAGCCCTGGCGACCACCGTCAATGTGATCTGCTACGCCGAGTTTGACAACATCATTCAAGTGGACAAGGCGCGCAACGTGCTGTGTGACTTCTCCACCTAACATGGATACAGACCAGATAACCACCGTGCTGGAGAATGACCCAGGGACACGTATGATGTTTCAAGGGGTGTTCGCCCGAGATGTGTTCCCATTAGACCGTATGTATCCTGCTGCTTACGTTCTCAACACGGACCCGATGGATCGCCCGGTGAACATTGGGTGGCCGTGTACTTGACAAAACAGCAGGGCGAATACTTTGACCCGTACGGCCTGCCACCCCTCCATCCCGATTTAACAGACTTCATGGATCAAGGCACAGAGACGTGGTGTTGGAACAGTCAAACGTTGCAAAGCCTGACCAGTAGCGTGTGCGGACAATATTGCTTGTTTTACCTGTACCATCGATGCCGGGGAAGACCCTTATCTACCATCGTACAGATGTTTGACGAGTACCCCAAGGCCGAGGACCGCGATGTACTCGTCTATGACTGGGCCGCCCATCATTTCAATGTACAAGCCCCGTTCTGGGCTTGAATTCTTTCAATGTACACACGCCCGCTGTTCTGGGCTTAAGTTTACAAGCCCCTGTTCTGGGCTTCAATGTACAAGCCCCTTGTTCTGGGCTTCAGTTCTTTCAATGTACAAGCCCCTTGTTCTGGGCTTCAGTTTTCACGTGGTTGTTCTCACGTTGTTGTTGTTCACTGAATAAAAAAAAATGAGATCTCACCAAAAAACCCTGTCTTGTGTGTTTTATTCATAATGCATCAATGCCCAATGTGGAGATTCAGTCAAACTGAAATCAGTGGTGTAGGATGGGGCCAAAATGTAGCCCATCAAGGTTAGAATGCAAGCGCACTATAGCAAAATAGAGAGCCAATGAAATCAGCCCACAGACCAAGTACGTGTTTTTGGTCTAGGTTTGGAGCGGGTATTTCATTGAGGTGCGTGTATACGGTGAGTGAAGACTCGTCCAACACGTATAGATCAAGTTTATTACTATAAGTTCTATGTATTCTCCGAACCTTGCCGAAAGGGAGAACGTTTGACCTGGATGTGACCTTTGACCTTTTGACCCGCACGCGCGCGCTGCCGATGATGACGCGCACTTCCGGAGAACCCCCCCGCGCGCGCGCGCTGCGGCCAGGGCGGGCCAGGCCGGTGAAAAGGTCCCGGAGGTTGAACATCCGGACGTCTAAGGAAACATTTGGAACTCTTTCAGTGCTCGGGATGTGACCCATCAATACCCAGAAACCCAACAGAGGTGTTAACACCATGATATAACCTGCTCGGAACATGGTTAGTACGAATGTTTCGGTGGTGGTGGTGTTCAATAAAAACCTTCATGAAAACCCAAGTGAAGTTCGAATATTTATTAAGGTGAACAAGTGAACAAGAATGTATGTACAAGTATATAAGAACGTTGCAAACAAGAATTGAGGTGAACGTATGTATAGAGAGAGAGAGAGAAATCACAGTGGAGTATATAACAGTTAAACCGAGTCATCGAACTGATGTATATCGAGTACTTATTCAAAAGAATGACAAACAAGTTCATGGTGTAATGTATATATAGAGAGTAATTTAGAGTCCAAATATGTATGTCCATTAGAAAAGTCCGGGTATAATATATGTTCACAAGTCCAGGTAAGTGGTACTGATGCCATCGGGAAGAACTTTCCGTTTCGGGTAGAAAAATGTGAAGGCATCTCGTTTCTGGATGTAGGTTCGCATCTGGTGGTCGACGACGCGGAATCCTCGGTTAGTGCCACTCGCACTGGTCTGGCTTTGGAGCACGTTCAGGTACAAGGCTTTGTCGATGGCGGGATCGCGTCGACTGACTCCTTTGCAACTGAACTTATTGTTTCCATCTCCACCGTAACAGAAGTAGGTCTTGGACGACAGGGCGATCATGGCATCTCCACTCCACTCCAGCTTAAACAGGCCCGGCGTCCGCTTGTCGTACTGGTAATGGTCACGTCGAGGTAGCCACTGGTCCCGTTCCACCTCATACTGTGCGCGTAACTCAGGTTTCAACAGGGACTCCCAATCCGCATTAGAGACGGCCATGTAGGCAGAGTCCGTGTCCATTTCCATGAGTTGCCAATCGGCTGGGTCGAAATACACACCCATGAAATCATAGAGGAACTGGAGCATCCTCAGTTTGGCCACCTGGTATACCATACATCCAATTTGGAGGGGCAGGTTGTAACGGATAGTCTTTTTGGCTAAAGAGATTTCATAGGTATCATCATCGATGACGTCGACGGACCGAAACAGAGGCGAGTTGATCTTTTTGCGGGCTTGTTTGGTTGTACAGATATTGACGTTGACGTGCTTGTCTTGGTTGGTGACCGTTTTTCCATAGTAACCATTGCCTGTCAATTTCCAAGATTCACCGATGATGGCCTGACTAGGATCTTGATCGCCTTGACGTCGGGCAGACGTCACGATGTCGGCATTCCGCGCGAAACAGGCATTGGGTACGTACTGAAGGACTTGGTACACGCGCGTCACTTCGAGGCCATGGCTCATGTACCACTGTAGCAGAGGGGTACCCAGCAAGATTTTCTCTGCCCACATACTCCCAATCAACATTCGACGAGGTTGTTTCAATACGTCATGTTCCTCAGCATAGGCGCCCATGGTCTCTCCAATGTCAGCCCGACCCACCAGCGTGTTCTTGAAGATAGGCGGGCACTGGGCGAAGAGGGGCTTGAGATGGTCGGAAACATGGAGGTCGCATTCCACAAATCCATACAGGGTCCCGGAACGAACGGCGTGGAAAAGCTGTGGCAGGGTCAAGAGTGGTCGGCGACTGAGCGGGTACTCGCGCGCTTTAAGGAAGTCGCGTAAGTGTGGGAGGGCCTGGCACATGGTGTGAAATTCACACTCCCACAGTTCTATAAGATGGTACCCCAACTCTTTGACGTAATCTCCATTCTCCACCACTTCTGCTCGTAATTCTTCTGCTGATTTCCCACGTCGTTCGTTGAAGCGTCCAGCGCTGAAAGGACATTGGTGGCCGTGCCAGTAACACCCATAAAATTGAAATACGGTCGGTGTTCCTTGTACAAGGGCAAACCCATCGACGGGGAGTCGACGATCTCCTATGCGCTTCTCTGTGGCGTTGGTCTGATGGCGTATATAAATTCCCCGTCGATCGGCTTCCCAATCCAACCACTGGTCGGCGAGATGTTTGTACGGCGTACGTTGAGGTGTGAAATGTTGACCGTCTGCCCACCAGCGCGTATAATGCCCGCTGGGCATGGGTTGGGCGAGAGACCACAGGTACAGGGCATTGGCGTCGAATCCAATGATTTTGGCACAGGGTTTCCCACCGGGAAGAGTAGTGACATCCTTCTCATGGTAGCGGTGAAAAATAAGGCTAGGTCCGCCGACGATGTTCTGTTTTAAACAATCATACATGTCCTCATCTTTTTGCTGTATCAGTGAGAAGTAGGTAGGACACTCTTGGAAGAGATGGCGAAGCGCGAGACCCGGTAAACTCAAACACTCCTTGAAGATGTCGACGTGCATCTCGCGACGAAAGAGTTGAACCATTTTCTCGGCCGCTTCGAGGAAAGGGACCACATCTAAGTTGTTATACCACACCAGGAAATCTCGCAAGGTGTGCATGTGTTGGTCGTTCCATACCTGCTGTAGTTCCTGGTACGTGTCTTCCGGACATTCCACTTGCTTGAGATCGTCATAGAACGCGTCCCGGGATGGCAACTGTGTTTCCTCCAAGCGGTCGAGCGTCGATATGTAGGTGTAAGGGAACCTCCCTTTGGTTTGTACACAGTCATAGGCCTTCACCCACTGATCGTAGCTATAATTAGGTGCTAAGTAATTCCGTACATCCAGGAAATGGAGTGATGTGGTGGTGAGGGCCATGTGGTTGTTGATCTTTTTGATGACGGACTTGATGGTATTGGACTGGGCCAAGTAAGGGTAGAGAAATTCCTTCACCATGTTCAGATCGTATCGCCCCGAGTTGAATCCGAGCACCGGTAACTGGCCTAAGTATTGCAGGAAGCGGATTTTCAATTTCTCCGCATACGGTTTAGGTAAAGGGACATCCTGCGGTTGCATGGGCTCCGGCTTCTCGGACTCTGACTCGGACTCTTCATCGTCACTGAACGATACACCCAGTGTAGGAATCCTGTCGTCGAGTTGGTCCAGTACGTCCTGGAACTTGGACACCAATAGTTCTGTACTGGCCGCACTGACTTCCTCTAAATAGTCCATCATGCGGGTAATCAAGTCATGGGCGTCGCCGGTGGACACGAAACAGACAGGTGCAGCGTCATGGCCAGGTACGTTGCTGGAAATACTGACACTCAGGGGAATATGGCGCTGTGTCCACTGTGTTTTCGCCGAGGCCGCGTCCATCGGTTCCAACATCGCCTCGAAATCGTAACATGCCCGGTAGGGGAAATAACGATGCTCTTCTGGTATGATGAGACCTTCATCGGCCAGTTCCTCGAAGATGGTGGGCGTGTTATGGTACACACCGCCAGGAAATTTCCGTTTCACAGTGTGGTCACAAATCTTCTCGTGTCGATGTAAGTTCTGAGACTGTTTAAACACCCGATGGCATTGGGCACAACTGTAGGATTGCGCGTATAGACTCATATCATAGATCAGGGAAAAATGATTCACCCCGCCGTCGTCGAAGATGTTGACTTTCATGGTGGAAGCATACCGTTCTGAAGACCGATGCACCAATTCAGCCACAAATGTGTCATGATCCTCCTCTTCATCCTCCTTCTCTTCCCGTAGTAAACGGTACACAAAGATATTGACGTTGAACAGGGACTCCACGACATCCAAATTCTTAAATGGGACTCCCCGGAACTGCCGCGCGTCCAGGTCTCGTTCCTCTAAATATTGTCTCCAATAGATATTGGCCCTACTATCACAATTCTGGGGATGACATTCGTCCAAATGAATGGCTAAACACCGGAACAGACATTTCTGATCTTTGTAGGGCCCGTGTGACCCTCGGGTTAATGCATACAGTCCTTTTCGATTGCGCAGCCAAGGGGGTAGTAGTACAGGGGCACCGATAGGATGATCTCTCATTTTGTTCACGAAAAATGTCACGTTGGTGACCATTTCCACAGTCCACTTGGTATTGGGGCGTTGCAACCGGGCCCATTCCAATGGGTCCAACGTAGTCAGTTGGTCGATGAGGGGCTCCAGTGACGCACGATTGATGATGGTGAATGGCTTGTCAAACACATAGGTATTATTGCTCGGATAAAAATACCGTAACTGGTCCGTCTCTTTGTGCCGTAGAATATAGCCGAATGTCATATTCACTTTGAACGCTGTCACTTGTTCTCGGCATAGTTAGGAAGATACGTGAGGTCCTGTAGCCGGAAATTATACAAATCTTGAATAGGGCGATGACGGTGGAAACATCGTCGGATGGTGCTCCAATGGCGCCGATAGATGTCACTCACAGGGTGGTCTTCTGGCAAGACGTCAGCGGGAGGCACAGCTGGATCCTCAGGAAAGTCGTGTTCGCCTCTCACATTCTCACGCACCAAGGGAGATCTCGATCGGTCACGTCGCCTCATCCTGATCGTATATACTCCTGTAAAATAGAGCCGATTTTGACAATGAATCGGTCACGACTTCTTATTTCTTTGGAGGAGCAAAGTCAATAGGACTTGCGCTTTTTATACTACTAAAATGTGAAGTAGATTACATCTTACATAGGCTTTAAGGCCGTGATATGCATATGAAGTATTCTGGGGCATGGTCAGTACTTCCCAATTTTCCCTTTGTCTACTACTCGCCGATTTTTTTTTTTTTATTTTTTTTGATTTTTTTTTATTCATTTATTTTTTCCCCCCCGAGAGCTACAACATGACACCTTCCACGACCCATTCGGACCCATAGCGGTCCCTCTCTATCCCAAACATACACCCACATAACACCCAAAAATGACCATGTGGGAATAAGGACCTACAAGAGGCTTGGCCTAAATTGAATTTTATTGTACAAACACTCAAGATGAGCAGGTACATAACAAATGTAACATACAATCACAAAAATACAGTGGCAATAGTTTTGGTCCAATACAACATGGCCTAGTGCGAGTTGTCTCCCTTGCGTAATAAGGTTCAGATGGCGCTATGATTGGAAAGCTGCGATTATCCGGGGGAATGATGCCAATTGCCATTCTATGCGCCATTTTGTGACACAATTCGTGCATCATATTATTCTAGAATGTATTGTGAACAGTTTGAGATAAATTGAGACGTACGGGTAAGAGAGATAGAGATGGTGTACGGATATTTCATGATGTAGCGGGAATGTGTAACGTAGTACAAATGTACGGTGTCCCATTCCGTGCTCCTTGTCAAGTTGCTGGCAAAATATCCCGGAGGACTGACTGCATATGTGGAGAATTATTGGAGCTTTATATGTCATGAGCTGCTTGAGAAAATACGTGAAATTTGCATTGATAAATGGTCCAAAACCGGCAGTGGACGTCCATGCAATCGCGCGAATGAAACTAAAAATAGAGGTGTTTTGTTAACATAAAAACAGCTGATCCATGTGAAGGATGGTCGAGTTACACGAGAAAATTCTGCCAATATATAAATGCCTACCTGTAGATACTAAACTTGGCCGCTAAAAGTTTCCATAATATAGGGAAATAACTGTGATGTCTTTTTTCACTGTGACACGTTCTCCTAAAGACCTAAGCTGAAAAATTTCGAGAAGGGGGGGGGGGATTTTCTAGCATAGATATTATTAAAAAATAAGTTATATTACATACGTGTACGGTGTTGATTGGTGTTACTGAGTGATACTGGTCAGCTGCATCTCATCAATGAGGCGAACACGGTACTTTTGAAGCTTCACTAAAAAGTATGACTCCATGACTGTGGGCTCAGGTTGGTGAGTAACTGCTACGGTGTAATAGTCTGATGAATTTGCACTGGTAAAATGAAAAAAAGTAAAAGGTTCTCCACAGCTCATACAAGCAGGCAAGCAGGCTGGCTGGCTGGCTAGAGGTGAGGCAGGCAGGCAGGTAGGCAGGCAGGCAGGCAGGCAGGCAGGCAAGCAGGCAGGCAGGCAGGCAGGCAGGCAGGCAGGCTGGTCAGGTCAGTCAGGCAGGTAGTGCAATGAATACACCCCACCCCTAAAAAATCGCCTCCTTTTATACGTTTTTCTACAATCCGCCATTTTGGTCCCACCACCTCCACCACCCACAAGGCCGCCATTTTGGTCCCACCACCTCCACCACCCACAAGCCGCCAGTCCCACCACCTCCACCACCCACAAGCCGCCATTTTGGTCACCACCACCACCACCACCCACAAGCCGCCATTTTAACCCCACCACCACCACCACCACCACCACCACCGCCATTTTAAACCCACCACCACCACCACCACCCCCACAACCCGCCATTTAAACCACCACCACCACCCACAAGCCGCCATTTTAAACCCACCACCACCACCACTCCCACAAGCCGCCATTTTAAACCCACCACCACCACCACCTCCCACAAGCCGCCATTTTAAACCCACCACCACCACCTCCCACAAGCCGCCATTTTGAACCCACGACCACCACCACCTCCCACAAGCCGCCATTTTGACCACCACCACCACCACCACACAGCCACAGGTCAAAACAGCGCCCCCTGGTGGATGCAAGAGTTATCTCCCCTGGCAAAATGCGGTCTGTAATCATCTTATACTACTACTTACCTGTGTTCCACAAAATGCACACCCCTCCATCGCGAGGACAATACGCATCTATTAGCTTGTCAATGTGTTCATATTTCGCCGGACTAGTACGTAAAATAAATTCAAGTTTCCAATAATGTACCAAAAGCTTATGTAAGTAACAGTTTTGGAGGAGTAACAGTAACGACTGGAAAACAGAGAAAAACTAATTAATAGCTTGTGCACATTATTGGGGACACTGTGTATTCCACGGGTGCTTCGGGAGGGCGGATAAAGGTTATCTATTGGCCCGGAGAGGGCCGGGCATCGCCGGAAGGAGACCTTTGACCTTTTGACCTGGATGTGGCCTTTGACCTTTTGACCCGAAATCTACCCGCGCCAGGCGGGCGGTCGTATAACCCACACAGGCGTGTGGCCGGGCCCGGTGTAAATCCCAGTTCGCGCATGCGTGCGGCCAGGCCGGGGAAAACCCGGATAGAAAACCCCACTGGGAAACCCCGGATGTTGAAGAGGTCCCGGATGTAAAGACGGAGGGACGACGCACCGGTAAACCCGGATGTTGAGGAGGTCCCGGATGTTCTAGACTTCCATACGTCTAAGGTCTAGTCCTCTGCGCATTGCGCCGCAAGGTCAATAGGTCTCGAAACGTGCTTTTATACTACTACATCTGAGTCAGTATACTGTTACTATATTTCCTCTGCGCATTGCGCCGCAAGGTCAATAGGGCTCGAAATGCAATTTTATACTACTAAATGTGAGTCAATATACTGTTACTATACTATCCTCTGCGCATTGCGCCGCAAGGTCAATAGGGCTCGAAATGCGCTTTTATACTACTAAATGTGAGTCAATATACTGTTACTATACTATCCTCTGCGCATTGCGCCGCAAGGTCAATAGAGCTAGAAATGCGCTTTTATACTACTAAATGTGAGTCAATATGCTGTGACGTCACACTTGCGCAAAACACCTGCGCACACAGATGGATGGGATGAGAGAATACAGATCAGTACATGCTCAAGTGCACTCATTGACTCTCATTGACCTTTGGTGTTGCATCATACAGATTCAGGCTGTAAAACAAGGTCACAAGGGGCCGGATGAATGGAAAAATCCCAAATACAGTACATGCATTCCATCACTGTAACACATGGAAAAACACCGAAGGACCGGGATGGACAAGTCCCCGGCTGTAAAACAAGGTCACAAGGACCCGGATGAATGGAAAAAACCCAGATACAAGTCAGTACATGCATTCCTATCATTCGATACCAGAACTAGGTCCGACATCCCCAGGTCACGCCCGATTCACGCCTACCGGAGGTGACGTCATACATCTGCTTACAAGTCCCAATGGAAAAACCCCGATGGAATGAGAGCATACAGTACAAGTATTCCTATCATTCAAATGACCTTGAACTATAGTGATCACGTGACCTTCCCGTGATCGCATCGGCTGTAACACATGGAAAAACACCGAAGTACCCGGATGGACAAGTCCCCGGCTGTAAAACAAGGTCATCCGGATGAATGGAAAACCCCCAAATACAAGTCAGTACATGCATTCAATCAAAGACCCAGATGTAAAAAAAAACACTGGAAAAAGCCGGATATAGGTCAGATAAGGACCCGGATGATGGACTGGATGAGAGGATACAGGTCAGTACATGCATTCCTATCATTCGATACCAGAACTAGGTCAGCCTTACTCAGGTCACGCCCGATTCACGCATACCGGAAGTGACGTCATAGCAGATAGACTCACATTGACCTTTGATGTTGCATCATGGGATAGAGTGCAATCAGATGTCAAAGGCCAAACAGAGTCTATATCCACTTGCTATACTACTGTGTAATCTGCATTATAGGCTATTTTGGATTCGAATCCCTCTGACAAATCATTAAAGCACTCTAAGAAGGAACTTAGGTATAATCGCTTTAGTCATCTTAACTAGGCATAAAATATCCCTATTATTAGGAACAGTATTTGTATATGTAATTAGGGATAATCCCTCCTAAATACTAGCTTAATGTACTTGTTTACAAAGTGATCGACGAGTCACGGTGATGCTTCACACAAACGTTAATTATGTACAGATATTGCCCGTCATCAAGCGGAAAATCAATTGGCAAGAGAAGGCATGCGGATTTCACATCTTCACCGGAAAAGTTATTAAAGAGTAATAATTCCATCTGAAACAGGGATCCACATATATTGAGTTAATCTACTATAACATTGATTCATAAACTGTACTTATACTTGCACCTAAAGCCGTTTAACGTAAATTTCCGGATAGACATTTCATAGTAATTGTTTTTGAGCACCTGTGTGGTTATTTTTAGAACGCTATTCACGTTTGTGGGCGATTACTAGTTTTTCCTACCTTTTGTTTTCAGTTGCCCGAGGATATTTTAAAGTGGGATCTATTGGAATAACCGAACCAAGCCGTAGTCATTCTTCACATAGTATGGCTTCAACTAAATACGCGGTTATGTTGATTATCTGTATTCAATTTCAGAGATGTTTTTCCCATTACGTAACCGTAAAACTGACATCGATTTTTTTTGTTTAGCCCCCATTAAGTCTAAACTAAGTATAACGACTTATTATGTCGTTAGAACGAGTTATTAAGTCGTTATAAGGCTTATTATGTCATTAGAACGAGTTATTAAGTCGTTTTACCGACTTAGTATGTCAATAGAACGAGTTACTAAGTCGTTATAACGAGATATGCAGTATGACGTCTGATAATGCCATTGAAGTAATAAACTTTATTACTTTTTCATAAATTGGAGAGATATGTAAGTATTGGAAAAAGTCGACGACTTCTGGCGACTAAAAAGCAGCCATGACTCTATGCCTAAAACATCACTTCTCTCTGTTGGTCCGTTAACTCCATAATTTGTTCGCTCGCTACTTTAGAGTGATCTAGATATTGTTACGTCAGTTTCTACCGTAACCGAAAGACGTGTGAAGTCAAGGATTAACAATCAAATATTTATTTACAATACTAAAATCGTATACAGTTTAAGTAAGGTTAATACAAAAAATAAATGCGTGAAATATAGTCTTACTGTTCAATGCTATACCGGGGTGCACTTTAGGATCCTTGTTGACGCGCACAAATCACTCTTCTGTATAATGGTAATCCAACACTGCTCAGTTGTACACAGTCCCAGTAAATGTCCAATATCCAATATCCGTTAACAATTAGCGTATGTTATGCAGCAGCCAAAAGTTAATACACAGAAGTAAATAATCCAGCAGTCCGTAGTTACAGCCAAATCCAGATAGTAACACAGTATAACAGACCCACATAAAAAGCCAGTTTGAATTCCCTCCTGAATGACTGACTGTTGCGCTATTTATACTCTATGAGGCATTCGGGATTATTCTACCAATTCAAGAAGCTTCTAGAATACACATTATTACCGTATCATCTGACCTTGATACAATTTACAGTAGCCTTTCAGAAAGCTCCAAGTGTCTGACCCACATAATACAAGCTTGCGTCAGCCCCATATTCCAGAAACATCCCAAATGTCTAATAATAGACTACAATACAATGACACTCCCCCTCTTAAAAAATAAAAGTTTCAAACTTAGAACTTTCTTGACAATTCAAAACATTATTGCAAAAAAAATCTATATTACAACAGCAAAAATGTTGACAAACATATGCACATTATATGCGAGACAAACAATCAGCAATCAAATTGCCTTTGCCCTTAATATGTCTGATTTCAATATTGTATTCTTGTAACATCAAACTCCATCTCAACAATCTTTGATTTTTGTTTTACATCTTACTTATGAAAACAAGTGGATTGTGATCACAGGATACAGTAATTGGAAATGATGAAGAAGTAACATAAACATCAAAATGTTGTAAAGCCAATATCATTGCCAAACATCCTTTCTCAATTGTAGAATAATTTCTCTGATGTTTGTCAATTTACGTGAAAAATAACATATTGGGTGATCTACCCCATTTATACCTTCTTGTAACAGAACGGCACCAGCAGCTACATCACTAGCATCTACAGTCAGTTTAAAAGGTGAATCAAAATCTGGTGCTGAAAGAATTGACGTGCTCTTGAGTATGACTTTCAGGTTTTCAAAAGCTGAATCATATTCATCGGTCCAAACAAAACTTGCCCTTTTCCAAGGTTGACTGTCAGCTTGGCGTCGTTTAGTCGATTGAATAGTGCGCGAATTCTCTGTAGATGATGTTCCCATGTATCGCTGTAGATGACGTCATCAATGTAAGTCTCACATCCTTCCAAACCAGAAGTCAGACGGTTGATGAGACACTGGAACGTGGCCGGAGAATTTTTCATTCCAAATGGCATGGCCCTGTACTGGAACAGATCCTCCGAAGTGACGAATGCTGATATCTCCTTCGCACGATCTGTCAGTGGAACTTGCCAAAATCCTTTCAGAAGATCAAACTTTGACACAAACTTGGCACTTCCCACTTTATCAATGCCATCGTCAATGCGTGGAATAGGGAATTTGTCTGTTTTGGTCAATGTGTTCACCTTTCTGTAGTCAGTACACATCCTGTAACTACCATCTGGCTTTGGAACGAGGATACAAGGTGAGCTCCAGTTACTATTACTTGGTTCAACGAAGTCATTGTCCAATAAATACTGAGTCTCTTTTTTCAAATAGTTTTGTTTAATGGGATTCAAACGCTATGGGTGCTGCTTCACTGGATTAGAATCTCCGACATTGACGTCATGTGAAATTTTATCAGTCAGAGTAGGAATATCGGGAAACAAATGTTCATACTGACTGAGCAAAGTTCGAAGTTCTTCCTGGCGCGCTGGTTCAAGATGACACAACTTGGAATCCAAATTAAGTAGAATGTCAGAGTTCTGTAATTTCGCCGCTGTCTCATGGGCTCTTCACAAGTTTCATTATTATCAGGGTCAGAACTAACTATACTTACAGGGTGTACAGTACTGTTAGTGCTATCTCTGTCTATGTATAACTTTAACATATTTACATGACATAACTGTTTGTTAGGAATCTGAATTACATAATTTTCAGTGACATAAGGACCATAATATCTAGCCTTAAGTGGATTACCAGCAATAGGCATAAAAGCCAGTATCTTCTCACCAGGTTTGAAACTTCGTTTAAAGGCATGTTTATCATAGGTTATTTTCATACATTTTTATGCTGACTTTAAATTTGACATGGCCAAATCACGTGCTTTAGCCAACCTGGTGCGAAAGTCCGACACATATTGTAAGAGACTACATGAATCACGATCACTGTCTAGGAACTTTTCCTTTAGCAGTTTAAGTGGCCCTCTAACTGTATGACCAAAGACTAATTCAAATGGACTGAAGCCTAAAGACTCTTGAACAGACTCTCTTTCAGCAAACAATAACAAATGTATGCCTTCATCCCAGTATTTCGCAGTGTCAAAACAATAAGTCCTAATCATGTTCTTTAATGTCTGGTGAAATCCTTCTAATGCGCCTTGGCTTTCTGGGTGGTATGCAGATGATTTGTACTGCTTTATTCCCAATTAATGCATGACTTGTTGAAAAATTCCTGACATGAAATTAGATCCCTGATCAGACTGAACGGACTGGAGTAGGCCGGCAAGTGTGAAAAACTTAACTAAGGCCTTAACAATAGTTTTTGCCTTAATATTCCGTAAAGGAATGGCCTCAGGGAATCTGGTTGAAGCACACATGACTGTTAACATGTATTGATTGCCTGACTTTGTTTTTGGTAATGGACCAACACAATCTATAATCACCCTACTAAATGCTTCCTGAAATGCAGGGATTTGTTGTAGAGGGGTTTTTGGTATGGTTTGGTTTGGTTTTTCTACCATTTGACATGTGTGGCATGACATACAAAATTCCGTAACATTTTTCTTTAAATTTGGCCAATAGAAATGATTTAGAATTTTGTAATATGTTTTGTTAACACCTAAATGGCCTGAAAGAGGTGGTTCATGGGCTAGTTTGAGGATATCTGGACGATACGAATTTGGTACAACAATCTGATACTTAACTGCCCACTCATCATCAGGTGACACATCTGGCGGTCGCCATTTACGTATTAGAACACCATTCTTACAAAAGTAACACACAGGCTCTTGAGTTACATCACACTCATCTACTGCCCTGTCAAACAACTGGAAATTTCCTTGTCACTATGCTGTTTATTAACCAGCCGTGATTTTGAAATTTTGTCATTAGAACATTCCAATTTGCTATCAAAATGTGGCTTATCAGCCTCATCATTTAAACACACGAAAGTGTCGGCCAAACAAACGTCATCGATGACGTCATGTTTAAGAGACTTTTCAGGCTCCTCAGTCATTTTACTCATGGCTCTAGTAACTGCACAAGCAGGATACAAACTTTGAAATTCGTATTCAACAGCATCATGGATCTGATCCAAACAAGGCTTGTCAGTTACAATCGGGTTAACCCCGACCTTATCTCCCGCAAGATCATTTCCAAGAAGTAATTGACACCCTCAAATGGTAAACTGCCTTTAATACCCACCGTAACAGGCCCAGAAATCAAGTCGGAAGACAGATGAACGTTATGGAGAGGATCGGGGTATAATTTACAGAATCTACCCCTTTAATCAGGACATTACTGCCTGCAGATGAAGAGTCAGAAAACGGCAAAGTATCAGCCAACAAAAGAGACTGAGACGCGCCCGTGTCTCGCAAAATCTTCACAGGAGTAGTATTAGACAAATCACTTGAAAGTGACACAAAACCATTGTGGATAAATGGTTCAAAAATCTCCATAACAGGATTTGAAAAAACTGTCAACCTTATCCTTGATAGAACTAATAGGAACAGTGTGCCTGACCATCTTAACGTCATATACACTATGAACGTCACTAACCTGCTTGGGTATAGATACTGAAGTGAGGAAACCACTGGACTTTTGAAAGGCTTGGTCTTGTTGTTTTCTTTTCAATTTAAAACAATTAGCCATTAAGTTGCCTTCCTTCTTACAATAATTGCAAACGGGAGACTTATTTTGAGTGTTAAAAGTGGGTGACTGAGACTGTGTGTTTGACCTTTGACCTTTATAACTGGGGTTAAAAGTTTTAGGCCCTGAGAAAGAACTGGGTTTGTTACCTGAGAAATTAGACTGGAATGAACTTGGCTTAACAACATTGACGTATTCGTCAGCAAAACGTGCTGCCTGATCTAAAGTGTTGGCATTCTTTTCATCAAGAAATGTTCTAATATCATCATGGATACACCTTTCAAATTTCTCTACCAGCATAAGCTGTCTAAGTCTTTCAAATTGGTTGTCAATTTAAACCGAAGCACACCACCTATCAAATAGCTGTTCCTTTGAACGAGCAAATTCTACATGAGTCTGAGAGTTTTCTTTTTCACAACTACGAAATTTTTGTCTATAGGCTTCAGGAACTAATTCATAACATTTAAGGATTAAATCCTTCACTGTATCATAATCTGATGCTTGCTCTACCGTCTATTGAGTGTAAATGTCCCTTGCTTTTCCGATCAAAACACTTTGAAGAAGCAAACTCCAATTTTCTTTTGGCCAGTTTAAATTTTCAGCAATTTTCTCAAAATACAGAAAATATTTATCAACTTCATGAAATGGTGGGACGAGACGTATTTGACGAGCCGCATCAAATTTTGATTGTGATTGTGCAGGAGGACTTGTTTGCGACTGTAATTCCATATGCTTCATTTCTAACTGAAACTGTCTTTCTTCCTTTTTCCTCTCTAATGCCCTTTCTTTCTCTCTTTCCTCTTTTTCTAACTTTTCTCTCTCTAATTCTCTGTCTTTTTCTAACGTTTCTCTCTCTAACTGAAACTGTCTTTCTTTCTCTCTTTCTCTTTCCTCTTTTTCTAATTCTAATTTCTTTAAAGGTTATACCAAATGACTCTATACTACTTTGCATTAAAACATACCCAGTGGTGTTCCAAACAACAAATTAGTATTTTTTTTCTTGAATAATGTCGTTGAAGTGGGTTTTAGGACACGAATAGCACACATGTGGGAGAAAACGTATTGGAGCCATGACCTTTGGTGCATGACGTCACAACCTGATTACGATTGCGCCGTAAACGTCATAGTCTATGACGTCGGGCGTTGTTACGAAAGATTCACCCAACTGTGAGAGTTCTAGCGTGATGTCGCTGACATTTTGACGTCACAGCAGGCATTTGAGCGAGATCGTAATGAGGTTGTGACGTCACAGGTCAAGCGGTCACAGCTTTCGCCATTTTGAAAGGGCGTGAAATTGTCACACTTTACTGCTGCTATTTCCAACCTTGGGCAGTTTGAAAACATACAAAAATGTAAAACAAGTCTATATAATCACCTCTACAACAATTTAGCACAAAAAAGTAGCAGATTTTGAGACCATTTTGTATAACCTTTAATTCCAGGTGATTTTGCAATTCTAATTTCCTTATTTCCAAATCATCAGCTGTTTCCTCAGTTAAATCAAAATCACTTTCATCCCAAAGTTGTTTGCTAACAAAATGTTTAATAATGAATTTCTTAGTTTCTTGCTTTCTCCAAGATGTTTTAACTTTAATTTGTAGGAATTTACACAGCGCAAACAAATCCTCCTTGCGTAGTTCGTTAAATACCTCCTGACTAGGCTTTAAGGCAAACTGTGCTGGGTCAAATGACATGCTGATAGTGTACTCCCTGACTTCACGGATTTAGACAATGTTGTAAAGCTGTATCAATTTAGAACTATGTTGCAAAGCTGCCAGCTGATCAATAATGTAAACAAATACTCCTGGACGACAGCCCCCCAATTTCTGTTACGTCAGCTTTTACCGTAACAGAAAGACGTGTGAAGTCAAGGATCAACAATCAAATATTTATTTACAATACTAAAATCGTATACAGTTTAAGTAAGGTTAATACAACAAATAAATGTGTGAAATATAGTCTTACTGTTCAATGCTATACAGGTGTGCACTTTAGAATCCTTGTTGACGCGCCCAAATCACTCTTCTGTATAATGGTAATCCAACACTGCTCAGTTGTACACAGTCTCAGTAAATGTCCAATGTCCAATATCCGTTAACAATTAGCGTATGTTATGCAGCAGCCAAAAGTTAATACACAGAAGTAAATAAACCAGCAGTCCGTGGTTACAGGCAAATCCAGATAGTAACACAATATAACAGACCCACATAAAAGTTTGAATTCCCTCCAGAATGACTGACTGTTGCGCTATTTATACTCTATGAGGCATTCCGGATTATTCTACCAATTCAAGAAGCTTCTAGAATACACATTATTACCGTATCATCTGACCTAGATACAATTCACAGTAGCCTTTCAGAAAGCTCCAAGTGTCTGACCCACATAATACAAGCTTGCGTCAGCCCCATATTCCAGAAACATTCACAATGTCTAATAATAGACTACAATACCATGACAATATCTTCCTAATCGAATTATCTACATACCTGACCCATTTTCAGGTGTTTGAAATGGGGCCGCGACACCCTCCAAGGCATTTAAGAATCATTCACACCTGGCTCGGGAAAGCGGTCCCAATTTTCACGCCGGAAAATGGGTCAGGTATATAGCTAATTCTGTATATCTAAAAGTGACGAGCAAACAATTTGTGAACCTAACGGACGATCAAAGAGAGGTGGTGTGAATTGGCGGTTTTCGAAAAATGGGTCAGGCAGAGAGATAATTGTATTAGGTAGATATGTAGTGCACTCTAAGTGGCGAGCAAAACAAGTGGAATATACACGAATTTTACTATGACCAGTTCAGGCACGGCGGAGACAGGTGGTGGAGATATGGGGGACCCCAATAATTTGAGAACAAAAAAATGATGAGTGTATACTGAAATGTACTTTATTGATTGATTCTTGTCAGACAGGATTAATTTCTTTTGCTTTGAAGCGTTAGATATTTGTTGAGGCACACTATAAATTTGATTGCCTGAAACATCTGACGAACGATATCAATGGAATAAGATATTGTATAATATATCATTGTTTCTAGAGAAGCCCAGCTGCATATTAAAGTGTAAGCCAGGCTAGTATTCAACCAGTATTAAAGTTCTTGGAGTTTATTATGATCTAGTTAAGCTGAGAAGAATGCTTACTCCCATTCATAATTGTAACCAATCGATTGTATTATATATGTATTAATTTTTTACGGTTGTTTTCTCATCAGAAAATTTTGTATAATTTAGAATATAAAAGGAAGATATGAATTCTCAGCGGTTAAAAATTGACTCCGCCTATATACCCGATTGTAAAGTCTGTAATAATAATTCGTCCTAACGACATAATAGGTCGTTCTAACGATTTAATAAGTCGTTCTAACGACATAATAAGTCGTTCTAACGACTTAATAAGTCATTTTAACGGCTTAATAAGTCGTCATAGTGACCTAATAACTCGTTCTAACGACATAAGTCGCTTTAACGACTTAATAACTCGTTCTAACGACTTATTAGTGGTTAAAAAGAAATTTTTCCTTGTCACTTTTACGGGTTCGTAGATTTCCGTGTTTGTACATGTATTATATAAGGAAGCCGCATGCAACCCTTTGAATTCTCGCACTTTCAAGGAGTCTCAAAAAGTCGAAATTGCGAGGTTACGGAAGCTCGTTCTTTCGACTTCCGGATTAGCCCCATATAATAGACAAAATATCGAAAGTGTGAGATTTCGATGCGAAAGAGCGAGAGTACGATACCGAAGTGCGAGATCATTTTTGTAGGTCTCGTGTATGATAAGAACGTAAACTTTCGATTGATCCCTCACACATTCGTATAAAAACCTCGCTCTGTCGGCTTTTTTTCAAGTTCAAAGTCGAAAGTGCTAAGTTAATCCAGCTTCTTTCGACTTTTTGACCCATTGAATAAAGTCGAAACTGTGAGAAGGCGAGGGGTCGCATTCGGCTTGCATAATTATAGCGCTTTACCTTGAATTTACCTTGAATTTACCATTATAAAGCTATAAGCTTGTCTAGGCCATTTTTGATTATCAACCTTAACACCTTCTGCGCATGCGGTACAAAATCTAATTAAATTGAACTGTTGTGGGTTTATGCTTCCAAGCGTTGTTCAGTTAAGTTTTGAAGCGATTAATTGATCTGGCATTCACTGTTGACGCAGGCAGCTGATTCCATGGATTAACTGATCGAATACAGAAACTCTTGACTCGAAGGTTAATCCAACAGTGCGGCTTGTTCATGAACTTTAATTTGTGCATGACCCCTGGTATTCCGAGCTGTGGCTAGTTATCTGGTACTTGTATCAACCACGTCAAGAACATGCATTTGTTATACAACTACGCCATGTCGGCACTTTCCCGTATGTAGACCAATGCTGGTATGCCTAGTACTCGAAGTCGGTCCTCGTATCTCAAATCCATAACTTCTGCTACAGTCTTTGTCGCCTTCTTCGAGCACTGTCTATCGCAACTATATTTCCTCAACATGTCTTCAAGGTAGGTTCGTGCCACAGGCCCGCAAAACAAAAGTTTTTTGAGGGGGGGGGGGTGGGCGGTGGTATTAGGGTGAAGTGTCGCAATATGGGATCTCTATATATAACCCCATGTTGTGGATTTATATAAAGCATGGGGTTATATATAGAGACCCCATATTTCGACACTTCACCCTAATACCACCGCCCACACCCAACCCCCCCTCAAAAAACTCTTGTTTTGCGGGCCTGTGGCACGAACCATGGGGTTATATATAGAGACCCCATATTTCGACACTTCACCCTAATACCACCGCCCACACCCCTCAAAACTCTTGTTTTGCGGGCCTGTGGTTCGTACCAAGGCTTTGTATATAGGCATAAACATACATTCAGGATGCCAAGTTGCTTATTGGCCTTTGTCACACAATTTCCTGGATTAAAACGAGGAAAATATAATTGTCGTGGGACAGAATTGGGATGAAACGTCATCAGACTTGAGGCTTATTTCTTTCTAACATATCTGCACTCTCAAAGTTGGAACACCTTTACACATGCAAATCCCGTTGCAACCGGGTTATTCAAGAAACAGAATAACTCTGTGAGACATGGAGTCAGTCTGTAAGTTAGTTACCGCCTTCGCGGTCGGCGTCCAAGCTGAAAAAACAATCAGCCCGTGAGGTGATCACCTCGGCTGAAAGCGGCCTCTGTGTACTACTCGCACGGGTTCGAGTGTTCAATCCGCTTGAACACTTCCCTCTCAGGCGATAACTATTATGTCTCGCTCCACTGAGTAGGGAATATATGAATTCCTGAATGCGTACCGAAGCTCGAGATATGTCACCCATCGCTCTTTTATGGAGTCAGGTGTGTCTATTATGGGCATACCCTCATACCGTATCAGTCAGTGAGTGAATATGATTTAACGTCGCTTTCAACTATATTTTAATCATATGACGACGTTTTGGGTTCTGTTACTTTTCACACCCTAGAACCCCACGGGTGCCACCAGTTAGTCGCCTCTTATGAGAAGCTGTCTGAGGAGCTGAGGCCTATTCTTACCATGACCTGGGGTGTGCATAATGACATCCCAGTTAATCCCGGGAGCCCCACTGACCGTCGTATCAAAGTCATATCTGAAGGCTATAAGTAAAAGGGGGCAGGTAGCAATGTCAAGGAAGCGGGGAATTAACCGATCAATATAGAACCCTAATGGGTTTTTTTCAAAATCATTCCCATTATTTGAAATATATTTTTTTCTTACGCCGACTTATTGCAATCATGTTCGTAATCTGACCCTGACCATGGTCCGACTCATCAACTTCACTCCGTTTATACAAGGGTGTTGTCCGTGTAATTAGGCCAATCCCAAAGTGTGCATCCTTTTTAATCTCATTCGGTCTACTAGACGTCATTGTAACATACTGTAGAACATTTTCCTTCATCCTTTGACTTTCAGACGTAGTTGATTTAAGGTCGATATACACATGACCGTATGGCGTCTTCATACGTTTCAGAAAGTAATCGCGTCGCCTCGGAAAAATACAACTTAATAATGAAATATGTTGTTTGTCGATGAACTTATTGAATAGGACGACATACTGGCAATTCAACCCGATATCTCTAAAAGTTTTGCCCTGGTCGAATAATTCCTGTACTATGTGAATAATTGATATTTGGTCATGGTGAGAAATTTGGAATTATTGTATCTTGCTTGGCCTCAATCATAAGGTCGTCGATTATTATCATCAGGTTCCTCATAGCTTGATCGAAATAATCATCTCCGAGAATTAAGAGTACACCTTTACAAATTCTATGCCAGGAACTCTACTTCCCATATCCTCGCCATAAGTGGCTGCCATTTACCATAGCACTAGATAATTCGCTGTGAATTGGGCTCGTTATAGTGATCAATTCGGTGTAATATTTTATCTGTCCATATACGTTTTCCACTCCCAGTAGGACCAATGACTTTCATCGTAAATGAATGTAGTACTATTTAGTACGATTTATCAATTATTGGTAAACGTATTGTTTCATCTTTCTTCAGTTTAGACCGAATTTCCGATGGATTGTATGTATCGTTCTGTGACTCCGATATTAGCTCGGTATACGTATCGGAATTTGATATAGTCTAGGTGGAATTCATGGACTGGCCGTGGATTGACCTCATATGTTTAAGCAAAACGTCTAATCGGGAGAGTGTCTTAGAATTTATCGACATGATGGAAGTAGTATAGCTCCTTTCTGGTACTGTCTAGCACGCTCGGCTTCAGCCCGCTCTACAACTTATTGAGTTGGGGACAAGGCTGTGATTTGTATCCCCTCAACAGGTTCATTAATAGTTGAATTTCTCGTATCAGTATCCTGTACAGTCTTTAATTATGTATTACACTATACCTCGAGTTCGCATTTTTCCCACTCTCCGCTGTTTCTCATAGCACGCCATCATTAGAGTTGCCGCCATTTGTTCTTATGTCCATACCGGTATGGTGAAAGTATTTGTTCTTTTTACAAATAATTTCGATGCTGAATATATAACCGCCCTTCCGGTTTGATGGCATCATCATTTCGTCCATAATATGATTAATTAATTGTCTCAAGATACTTGAATAAGATAGCCTTAATACGATATTTCTAAGTTGTGCATGTGCATTGTCGTCTTCATAATTAACACGGAGTTAGCTCCCGTTATACTCCTCCTTCCAATAGCATTCATGTAAACACACGGTTAATGGTATACTTTTGCATTGCAATGGCGAATGGAGTGAAATAACTGCGACGAATCCTTGCCTATATAGCCTTAAGTATCACGGCATTACACTTGGCCGTCTTATTCCGATTCGTCTAATTTCCGGCTATCTTCACATTGCTCTCTTGTCTATTTACACGCGACAATGGACACACCCGACTCTATATATATAATAGAACAAAGGATGAAGCGCCTCTAGAAAATTATAAAGGGAATAAAGGAGACAGGGCTCCATAAAACTCAAGCGTTCAATTCATTCCCTATCCAGCGAAGCGAGACAATAGCTGCAGTATGTGAGCTATATACGTCTCACAAATAAAATCAATTCCGATGCGACTGAATGACAAATAGGCGCAGAGCATAGCGAATACGCGTGAATACTGTTTCCCTTTTCACACGAGGTTGCAAATATACGTTGTTGTAGATCAAAAGTTCATGAGATAAAATCACGTCAGAGGTCCCTTTCACATTTCACATATTCCCAGAGGCGCACATTTTTACACTACTCCTGTACGGGTGTGAATGGGGTTATCGTGGACTATGTTAACAATTCATATTGCATATAGTGCAACTCCTGTTCTAACAAACAATCAAGTGAGTTATACTTTTCCGGTATATATTTTGTAGACAGTGCGAATGGGCTTCTGTATAACGGGGGACTTAAAATATGGCCTAGAGTATCTTGTTATACAGTATATACATATAGTTGGATGAAGACCACACCCTTAGGTGAATTTATGCTATGTCTTTCAACTACGTAATCCCTTAATTTCATAAAAAACAATGTCTGGCGTACCAATATATACGATACACGTACTTCAAACCTCAAGGTGGAGAAATATAGGGAGAAGTAAGGGAAATGATTAAATCTATCCTCCTACATTAATAATCACGTCCAATAATAAAGAGATAACAGGCATGCAGTAAGTAAAGTATAATCCCCTTAGTGTATAGGCCTACAGTTTTACCCCCTGCTGTACAATCAGCTTTTGCGAAAATCTGGACATTTTTATTCTGTAAATTGTAAGATGAGTACAAATCTGAAGTAGATATCGTTCAGGCTGATAGGAGAAGGAAGATGAGTAGGCAGTCCGGGACTAGTCAACGACCATTATTGGAGAAATGGACAATCTTTAATTGCTCACCAAGACTCCATGATCTACATTCTTGACACCTATTCGCCACTCACTCCCCGGGAGTAAACCGTTATCAAGAGGGGATTTTCTCACCCCAATCAACACAACATCAATGGCAGGGCGGTAAGTTCTATTAACCATTATTCTAGTTTTTCATGCATGGCATAACGTACTTTATTTAATCATCATTCGTTTTCAGTCATGCTATCGGGAAATTCTATATGGATCCACATATGATGAGAGTAAAACGTTTATCTCCATTATATAATTATGAATATTCACACTGTCAACTAGACTCACGGACGTGGGGGTGGAGGGGGGGGGGGGGGGTGATGTGCGCCTGTTCGAAGAGGTGAGAGAGATTGAAAGATATGTCTACACTCTTAAAACGCAAATGTTAGATATAACATCTAGAGGGTTGGAGGAGGGGAAATATTTAGAAAGTGTTGTTTCACCACTTTTAAGTGTTGGATGCAACAGCTTAAAATGTTGCATTTACCACTTAAAAGTGGTGAAACAACACTTTCTAAATGTTTACCCTCCTCCAAACTTCTAGATGTTAAATCTAACATTTGCGTTTTGAGAGTGTACCTGACATAATTAAATACTTCTCAAGGAAACCATATAATAAGACAATCTACCATTGTCTAGCAAAGACACCATGTAATGGGACACTCCTGCCATTGTCGAGCAAAGACACCATGTAATGGGACACTCCTGCCATTGTCGAGCAAAGACACCATGTAATGGGACACTCATGCCATTGTCGAGCAAAGACACCATGTAATGGGACACTCCTGCCATTGTGGAGCAAAGACACTATGTAATGGGACACTCCTGCCATTGTCGAGCAAAGACACCATGTAATGGGGCACTCCTGCCATTGTCGAGCAAAGACACCATGTAACGGGACACTCCTGCCATTGTCGAGCAAAGACACCATGTAATGGGACACTCCTGCCATTGTCGAGCAAAGACACCATGTAATGGGACACTCCTGCCATTGTCGAGCAAAGACACCATGTAATGGGACACTCCTGCCATTGTCGAGCAAAGACACCATGTAATGGGACACTCCTGCCATTGTCGAGCAAAGACACCATGTAATGGGACACTCACTCC